>QLTV01003279.1:412604-478295 GCA_003457575.1 Thermophis baileyi | reverse complement strand
TCCCTCTTCCTTCAACTTTGGGGGGGGGGGGGGGGTGGCGGGGACAAGCAGCCTTGCTCTAGGCAGCTGTTGAGGAATAGTAAATGGGCCAAAGCGTTTGTGATTTTGAGGAGGCTTGCCTCCCCTCCCCAGGATTGTCCATTAATGATTGCTATTGTGATTTGCCTTTAGTACATCAAAGTTGTTAAGGGTGTGTGAACAACTTTGCTTCTCATGCAGGGCTTGTGAATCAAGTTCTTTCTTTCTTTGAATTGTTATGCCCTCCATTCAAGGAAATATCTACTCTGGGCAGTCCTATGTAAAGTTGTAACCTCAAAGAGTGGAAGATTTTAAAAAAGTACCGTATTTGCTTGGTGCCAAGCAGACATTAGTAGTGAAGACAACGCAAACCTTGCAGAGAACAAATCCAATGAGAAGACCATCATAATCAGAAAGAATCTTCTTGACCCGGCACCACCATCTCATCTCAGATGCTAGAGGCATCTGGAGCAGAGCTTCATTGGATAGTATCAGTCTACCGACCAAGCAGTTCTACTTGTCTTCCCAAAAGTGAAGTTGATTCTGCACTTTAATCACATTACACAAATGTCCACTCTTTGTTATTCCTGCCCTGTTTATTTCGCATAAGGATAGCCGTGAGGAATAATAAAGAATGATGATTCCTTTTTTCCCCCTCTCTGGGTCCTGGTCCAGCTTTTGTTGTTTCTGACATTTTTAGGGAAATCAATGCTTGCTTTTTGTTTTTTGTTTTTAAACCAATGCAGAGATCCTCTGGATGTTAAATTCCAAACTTGATGCCAAGCTGCCTGCTTGGAGAAGAACACAATAAGCCCCTCTTACTACTGCTTGTTTTGCAAATTAGGGGTTGAATTGCAGGCCAGTGACTGGTCCTGAGTGCTCTATAGTTCTTTTTCAACTGCATCGACCTCATTCTCTTGCTGATTTATTCCTGAGCAACCTATTTACGTGTTCAAAGTACAGTAATGCTCGCCCTCTCACATCTTCCATTCAGTTTGAACTATTTATATTTCATTTTGACTGAAATTGCTTTCAAAGGCGCCTAATCACAGGCTCACCATTTCAGTTGGCAAGGTGCAATTTTGGACACAATGAGTGAAAGTGCATAGCTCTGTTTTCACCTGTCCAGTCCTAGAAAGGCATATGCCTAAAAGGCCCATTTCAGCCCACCTGAATTTCAGTTCTCGTTTTCACTCCAAGCCCTGTCCTGTGGACACATGAGCCCTTTGAGCACAACAAGGAGACTCCTGAATTCTTCTCAAAGCCAAAACAGCTGCAGCCTCCAAAGAGTAGGAACTCCCAGGCTCTTTCAAAAGAGTTAACATCTTGATCTCTTTGAGGCAGGGAAAAAAGAAAAGGAAGAAAGGAAGGAATAGGGCTGAATTTAGCTCTTTGCTCTTCCCCCCCCACCCCAAACAGCTGACCAGTAGATTTCTAACCCTCTTGAAAAAAGTTCCATGTCTATAACCTTGGCTGTTTGAAGGACCAGATTGCAGGTGACAGGTAGAGGGAGGGAGGGAAGAAAGTTAATATCATTTGGGGAGAACATATGCCCGTTTTGTGCCCTTGAAATGTGATGAGAAGAAAGTGTAGAATTAACCCTGAATAGCATTTGGACAGATTTACCAGCTGGTGGTTTTAAGAACATGGTAAATAAGAACTGATGTCCTGAGTTGGCTTTTTTCATCCTCCCTCTTAATTCTTGAGGTCATTGTGGTTTGGAAACAATCTACAGCTTCACTTATGAGAATTAGCCAATTGTGGTAGTAAACATGGCATAGCAGTTATGGGCACATCAGAATTTAAACCAGAGTTTCTTCATCCTTAGATTAAAGCTTTAATAATCACTAAATCATATTAGTTCTCTGATTTGTTTTTCAACTACCCACTCGAGATGGCTAAACTGGGTTAATAGTTGTTACCACACCTGAGTTAATTTTCATATTAATAGGGAGCCTTTAAAGGATAACAATGTGGCTGTCTCTACACTCCTGACTCCAGGAAATCATTAGAAAAAAAATGGTGAGTTATTCAAATGTTAATGACTTTGGGCTGTTGACATTAATGCCCTCAATTGGACATTGAATGATGTGGGTCTGAATTCTTAGTTCAAATGGCATTGATGCATTCCCATTTTCAATATTTGCAGCCTTCATTAAAAGTGTGGGGTCCTTGGTGCTCTCTGAGCTTGCTTGTTTTCTTACAGAAGTTTCATTACCAAACTATCATGTAGTACTGATGATGTTATGTAGTTTAGTAATGAAATGACTGCAAGAAAACAACCAAGCTCAGAGAGCACCAAGGACCCCTCAGTTCAACGTTGAGCTACAAAAAATTTCTAATGTTAAAAGTAGATAAAGTGTAATTAGGTACACTGAAGATGATGCAAGGGCTGGATTGCAACAGCAGTAAACATTTTTGAAGGGTTAAAGTACAAAATTGTAAAGCAGAATGAAAAAAAGCAATAGTTTATTTTGGAACACTAATTATGACTGTACAGGATACAGTTTTTCCCTCAAATTTCAGAATTAAATCAGGCAAATTTCTATGGATGTGCTGAAACTCCCTCCAGGTGCTTCTGATATTATCAAAGCCTTTGTGAGTCACCTGATTCTCTGTGAATCTCGATGCAGTAAGGCTTAGGTTACCTGGTCGTTGAGAAATTAGGGACCTGGTTAGAGTGAAGTGAGCAAAAAGTACTTCAGAAATGAACCCAGGATAAAGTCCATACTGATAAAATAGTCTGTTTGATAGGGCAAAGGACAAAGTAAACGGTAAAGACAACTTTCCATTTCAGTATCTTGCATGTTTCTGGAAAAAAAATTCTCTCTTCAGGCTAACAATGAGATACTGTATAAAATACCTGAAATGAAAATGCTTTGGGTGATTGAGAGAAAAAAAATCTTATTATATAGAGACTCGGCTTTATTTTACCTAATTTTTATGAACATCTTCATTGGCAAAGGTCTACCTGTATTTCTACGGTTGTGCTTCCCCCCCACCCCCCATTAAGAATATTGTTAGATGAAAAATCAACCGATTGGATGGTCCAGTCCATAAATTCCAACTTTGATTTGCAAGTGTGTTTTCACAGTCTCTCCCCGGCTCCCCCAATTCAGGTGTGGCTTCTAAAATGAATCTGTGATTCTCCTTTTTATTATTTCTTCTACTCTCCTTTTCCTGATCTATTTTACATAACTTCTTAAATTCACATCTAATATATATAGTCTATCCTAGGTATATTTGAGAGTATATCCCCTGAATCACAGGATTATTTCCAAGTAAATCCAAATGGGATTGTACTATTAGTTCATGTAAATGAAACACATACGAGTCATGTTTATTCCTGCTATTATAGTCTTTTGCTTTTCCTTGTGTCTCCCTATGTTGAATGTTGTTTGACAGTGAGATGGACAGCATATCAATTTAATAAAGTAAAATTATTCTCACATTCTCTCTGCCCACACTTTGAAGAGTGCTGAGGTACTGATGCCACCCTGTATGTAACAATGATCCTTCTAACACAGTGGTTCTCAACCTTCCTAATGCCGCGACCCTGCCCCGCCCCCTCCCCGCACGTGCGCGTTGCCAAAGGGGGCGTGGCACCAAGATGGCGGGCTAGCACGGGGTGACAAACCCCTTCTTTGTCAGTTGGGCGAATATCAGTTATTCATTTCACCTCTAATTATTTTTATCTCCGCAACAGGGCGGCCCTTCCGTCAGCGCCTGCGCATTCGAGGGCCGCCCGTGCGTCGCACCATCCCTCTAAGGCTGGTGACTGGTCCGCCTGGAGACGGATAGAGGAGCGGTGTCTTGGTTCCTAAGACCATCGGAAATATGTGTTTTCCTATGGTCTTAGGCGACCCCTGTGAAAGGGTTGTTCAACCCCCAAAGGGGTCGCAACCCACAAGTTGAGAACCGCTGTTCTAACAGGTGGTGTTTCAGAACAGAACAGATTTTGAATTCCAGAGTAACAATTTAACGTAATTTTCCCATCTTGAGTAACAGCATACAGTAATCAATTTGTGGATCCTAACAGGCATTGAAGCTAAAGACATTTCATCCTGTATAGGCTTCCTTGGAAGTAAAGTCTCCTTACCCAATGAAACCAATCTCCAAAAAAGGCATGTGCAGAATTTAAGGTTTTATGGGTAAAATTGCAGGCTTACTTTTAATTGAGTTAAAGTTTTAAGTTTAATTTTAAAGTTACAGTACTGAACTCCTGCTTCTGAAGTAAACTCACCAAATGAACACAAGGAAGCTTACAAAAAGGCCTATAATTTTAAGGGGAAGGCTAGAAGATGAGCAAGGGATGTGGTCTAATTGAGGCTCCTATCACAGCAGGTCTCCCTATAGCTTGGTCATCTTGAAGCTGCAGGGATTATAAGTAGAAAATTGATTTCACAGTACAGGGTGCACTGTGAAAGTGACATGTAGCTTTCTGGACTTCACAACAAGCCCTTTTGTGGAATGACGGGTTCTCGAACTCTTGGCACACAGCCCAGAAGTTTCCTAATTTGGCTTTGATGAATTTGCTGAAAGGCTATTTTCAGTCCCCACAGGATCAGTCAGAAAACAGAAGCTGCCATTCATGTTCAGGTGGCAGGTTACGAATAACCATTTCGGCCCTCCCTTGTGTTTGTAAGGGGGCCTTAAGGTGATTAAAACGGAGAAGAGTCCAATACTTTGTTTATGCCTTATCTTTCTTATGCTCCCAGTTTGACCTTTCTAAAATAATTATTCACAATGAAAACTTGTGTGCAGAGTTGTGATTGTTATCTCAAAACAAGGCTGCTGTGTTTGAGAACTCTGGATCTCCCATCATATGGATGTATTTTTGGAATTTAGCAGGGTGGTTTGGAAGTTATATCCCAACATGCACACTTTTAACTGGTTGGGCTCTCCAGGAGATGCTAGTTAGTGACTATTTATTTATTCATGGTGAAATTTGTGAAGGGATTTTGTAGGATATCTTCTAAATTAGGGTTACCATCCGGCATCTGCAGCTGGCCACAAGGATGCCAAAATGATAAAAAGTGCATTGTGTCATGACAAGTTCCATGGGTTCAGACTTGTTTCATGACACCAAAATGTCATGTTTCACATTTCAACGTATTTCACTTTCCTGGGGAACTTCTAGTTACCACATAGCCTCAAAATGGCTTTCAATGCTTTACCAGCAGCATAATAAGCAGTAATTCCACAAGAAATGTGTTTCTGATATTATTTTCCTTATGGGGTTTTAAGGAGGACAATCTCCACAGTCTGTGGTCTCAAATTTATCTGTAAAACTGCCACTGGCTTTCTATTGGGAACAGATGAAGCACAAGTTTTCAACTTTGTCAATCGATGTACTTGAAGCTGTTACAGCTTTGGTGGGTTTCTGATTTTGATCCAAGATTGCTCAAAATAACTGAAATGTTCTAAAATGCATTAGAATTATTCATGGAAAAATTGCATCGATAACATAAGGCAGACGATACATAAAATAATTCTTGCCGCTCAGATTTCCATCCCTATATATCATAGAGTTCAGGCATTTTCGATCGACTGCATAGCAAAGACAGGCAGAATTCAATCAGGTCAAGCTCTGCATTTTTTTTACTGCATCATGCAGTCATATGTACATCCATCCCTCATGCATTTCCCCTTTGGCATAAGCAAGGATACACAAAGTACTAAAAAGAGCAAGTCAAGAAATAAACTCATGAGCTAGAAAGACGAAAAGCAAATGCAGTTAACTCTACTTTGCAATGCTATTCACTTATTTATTTAGTTGCAGTTATATAGCCCACCTGAAGCAATGGGCTGCTTACAGCAAAGAGAAAAAAAGTGATATGTGCCCCCTTCCCCATCCCAAGGATGCTGCTAATTATTGTATTTTATTTATTAGGTTTTTATCATGCCTTTATTACTTTATAAGTAACTCAAGGCAGAGAACATACATAATAATCGTTCCTCGTCCTCACAACATCAATGAGTGTTTTCAGTGGCCTTGTGAGAGTGGAAGCTTCTGGGGCAAATAGAGAGCTCCAACGTGTGCAGTTCTCCACAGATCATCCCTATTTGTCTTGTCCAAGTCCCACTGATTTCAGATTTAGGGGAGACTCTTAACAGAACTTCTGAAGATGTTCTCATCAGATCCATAGATTCAATACAGGTAGTCCTCGACTTACAACAGTTCACTTAGTGACCAAATGGCACTGAATAAAGTGACTTATGACCATTATTCACACAACTGTGTCAAGAAAAGTCATAAAATTGGGCAAAACTCACTTAACAACTGTCTCGCTTAGCAACCAAAATTTTGGGCTCAATTGTGGTCGTATGTTGTATCGTATTGTATTGGCAAGGCAATGACTCATACTTTCAATGCTTGCGAATGGCCTCCAGACTGTTGGTTTTAATACTTGGTACAGAGGTGGGTTCCTACCGGTTCGGACCGGTTCTATAGAATCGGTAGTAACTTGGCGGCCTGGAACCGGCAGCGACCCAGGCCTGCCATGCCTCCGAGCTGGTTCTCTCAGCGGCGCCATAGATGCCGCCACCTTGTTTTTTGCTTCTGCGCATGCGCAGAAGCTTTTTTTTGGTACTGCGCACCCGCCTGCGCGGCACGCACCCGTGATCCGTCCGTGCGGCACGCACCCGCGACCTCCTGTCTGCACGGCACACACCCACGACCCGCCCGCACGGTGCGCACCCACGACCCGCCCCGTGACCCGCCCCGCGCAGCACGCACCCGCGACACGCCCGCGTGTCGCGTCCCTGAGCGAACCGGCAGTAGGAAAATCCGGAACCCACCCCTGACTTGGTACAGTGACATTTGTTCTTTAAACTTCTCTTCTCTCTCTGTTTGAAAATCTTACTAACTCCATACACTTATGTCTTTCTCCGTGTTTCCCTTCACCTTGACCCCTTCACTCTGCTCTTATAATTTTATTTTGTGATCTGATTCTCAGCTCATTCGCTCTTTATGACAAAATCACCGCACTGTACTTCTTTCATAATGTTCACTAACTTTTGTATTCAGGCCTCATTCATTTATTACCTGTTCATTTTTAATCCTCTTCTTGTTTCACCATATCCACTTGCGGTCAAGCTATTTTTCAACGTTTCTGCCATTATAGCCAACTCTCACTTCTATATAACCACTTGGCAGAAGCACACTCTTAAGCAGTCATTCTATTTTCTTTCAACAAACAGTAATCCCTGCAAAAGGCCACGCTATCTACCTTTCCACTAGCATGTACACATCTTAAAATTCTTTAACTTTCTCCTTACTAGCAAACATGGAACCAAAGCATAGAAATCTACCATTTATGTGAGCTTTGCTCTGGTTTCTCTGTCATGTAAAAAATACCTTGATCTTTGATGCATTCATTTTCAGATCTATGTGTCTCACTGTATCACATAGTCTGTCTCATGTTCACAGCAAATAATCAGGTTTCTCAGCCCACCACACAACATTGTTTGCATACAAAAGTACTGAAATATTCACTTCGCCAACACACACATCTCTAATGTCACCACAAGCATTCCTTATATATTTATATGTTTGTACATTAGATATCGGGGTACATCATACATCCAGGCCTTACTTCCTGCTTAGCACTAAAAAGTAAATATTGCATTGCAACAGTTACATATTTTACTTTCATCATCTTATCACTCTTACTGCATTCAACAGTCAGCTTTCAATTTCATGTTTTTACAGAAGACTATACAATTCAAGCTTATTCACCACCTTACACTTTCTCTACATCAACAAATTTGATGTAGAGAATTTTCTTACATTATATGTTGAAGAGCTAAAATCTGTTCTGTACATTCATTGTCCAGCAGCAATTCCCACCATATTTTCCAATTTTTTCACATTGTCACTTCTTGTACAGTTTTGATCAAAATACCCCAGTATCGTTACCAGTTAATATCTCTATAGGTTTTGCTTCTGCTACCTTTCTTTTTGGAAGAAAGTCATTATTATTCCCCATACATGTGGATTCAATCTGCATACATGTTAAATAAGTTTCTAGCCCCTCCATAAACAATCCACATACATATTTCAAGATTTGTTCAGTCCCACTAGTTAAATTTGCACCCTTATTTTTCAATATTATTGCATTTATTGCTTTTTATATTTTTTCCCCTCAGACTCTTAACATTGATAGTATTTGTTTCAGTTACATTGATTTCTAATTCCATTCACTCTGTTAGAAATTATTTAGCTCTTTCTCCTCACCAAAATTCTTTAGTGTTGTTTCTGCTGCTTTTCAGCTGAACCATTCTTTACTCTTTAATTACATTCTTTGCAATTCTGTTTATTAGGGTATTATACTATATTTTTCATTCTCATTTTTGTAGCAATCATCCCTTTATATGCATTTTTTCTCATCCACAGTCTCTTTCACTTCATCATTACCTATGATCTATCCTTTTTCATACTTTCCATTAGTATTACTACTCACACTTTGTGGCATTCTGTAGCATAATTCTCTTCATATCCTTATTTCTTATATCCACTTTTCATTCATTCTCTTGGAAGACTAATATATATTTTAGTCATTCTGTGAATGCCATTCTACTTTCACTCATTTCCTTTATGACTTCCTTTACGCTTTAAAACTACCAAATAATGGTTACTCTCCCATCCAGACCCTCTCATCACTTCTGTATTTATCACTATTTCTCTTAGTCTTATAAACAAATCAATCGTGCTTTTCAGTTCTCTCCTTTTCCATGCATATAAGTGAACAAACCTATAAAAAATCATAAATTTGAAACACAAGATGCTGAACAATTGTTTAGTAAGCAGTCTCCACTAAATGGTCCAATTAATTTTTTGATATTCTCTCATCTCCAATCATTAATTCAAGCTGCCTAACAGAATAATTTCCCCAATTTTCTTGACCATCATAGAAAAATAATTGTTAGGATATTAAATTTAGTAGTTGGAACAGTAAAGTGTACAATGGGCCAGAACACACAGTTGTAGTTGATTGGTTGGAGAGAGCTGGCTCCTGCATGAGGCAATCTACGTTATGATTGGTTGCTGTGGGTGGGTAGGGGGAGTTTCTCTTTTTTCTCACCTTTTTCTTCTGTGTGCTTTGTATGCTGTCTGAATTTACCTTACGGTGTTCCTGATTATCTTGTGTTGCATCTTTTGGATGATAATAAAATACTACAAGTTCGTGTCAGTGTTTCTGACTTCATGTGGACAGCTGTTACACAATTCCATGACAGTAATTTACCACTGCCTTCTTCCAGGATGTTTTTCAACTCCCAGGTCAACCTGCCGGCCCTGGCATTTATTTCTCAATGGTCTCTATCCAAATGGTGTGTGTGTGTGTGTGTGTGTGTGTGTGTGTGTGTGTGTGTGTGTGTGTGTGTGTGCGTGCACACACACACACACACACACACATCTATATATCTATATCTATATCTATATCTATATCTATATCTGTATCTGTATCTGTATCTGTATCTGTATCTATATCTATATCTATATCTATATCTATATCTATATCTATATCTATATCTATATCTATATATCTATATCTATCTCTATATCTATATCTATATCTATATATCATCTATATCTATATCTATATCTATATCTATATCTATATCTATATCTATATCTATATCTATATCTATATCTATATCTATATCTATATCTATATCTATATCTATATCTATTCCAAAAAGTGCAGACCCTGTTGGATTCGTCCTGTGTTTAGATAAATTATATGTCAGCATAGAATGGCAGATGAGAAAGTCTATTGTGGAAAAATATAGGGCAAACACCTGGAGCTAGGTACATTGAGAAAGAAGCACTTGAGAGGAACACAGAGCAAACACATCACACATGATTCTTAATGAATATTCTGATGTGCAGCCAAAGAAACATGCAACTCACTCCTTCTCTACTTTGAAACTTTTTGAACTCAAGACAAACCTTCCTATGCCACAAGGCAAACATCTTTTGAAACTCTGAAACAGCTTCAAATGTAGTCTGTTATAAACCTGAAGAATGGGGCAGTCAGCCATTAAAAGTGGGAAAAACTTAATTTCTCGTAGACTGTCCCAAATGTAGGGGTTTTTTTTGGAACTCAGCTTCTATTTAGTAGAGCTGTGACAGAGAAGAAGCAAATAAAACAACCATACATATAAAAAAGAGGATATACAGGTAATCCTCAACTTACAACCATTTGAAGTTATAAAAAAAACTTGATTTATAAAACTGGTCCTCGTACTTACAACTGTTGCAGCATCCCTATGGTCAAGTGAACAAAATTCAGGCGCTTGGTAACTGGCGTGTATTTATAATGATTGCAGCGTCTCAGGTCCATGTGATCGCCATTTGCAATCTTTCCAACTGGCTTACGGCAAGCAAAGTCAACAGGAGAAGCTGGATTTGGTTAATCACAACATGATTCACTTAACAACTGCAGTGATTCGCTTAACAAATGTGGCAAGAAAGGTCATGAAGTCAGGCATGACTCACTTTAAAACTGCCTTGCTCAGCAATGGAAATTCTATACTGATTGTGATCATAAGTGGAGGACTACTTCCATGACTTCTCATGTCCTTGTCCTAAATTAATTTATTTTAATTTCCAGGAAAACAATAGTTGGCAAAATATTGTCCATATACCAAGATTATGGTATTTGACATTTATATGCACATGATATTGTAAAACTCAGGGTTCTCAAGTTACATGTTTTGAGACTGAGATTTTATTTTTAACTTTCCAAGGGCAACAGCTGTCCAAGTTCTACCTATAGCTATAGGAAACTCAGTCTTCACTATGTAACACATCTATTTGAAAAGCCGCATGGACAGAATTTTTGGTATCCCTAACCTAATATTTCTTAACACACCCTTTTGAGGCAGTAGCTGCAATTGAGCACTTTCTCTCACGTCGGTTTAATTTTTAAGAGTTATATTGTTAAAGAAACTGGATGGCTGCCAGCCTTAAAACACAACTCTCAGCAGCTCACTGCAACAATAACAACAACAACAATAACAACAACAAAAAACCGTATAACAAAACCTAAAAACTGGTGCCTCAAGGATCCCTTTGGGATGCCCCAACAATCAACCACAGACCCATCACTGTTCCCCAGTCCTTGAGTAAAGAGCCAAGTCTTGATGCCTCCTGGAAAGTTAAATGGGTGGGGGCTGCCGGATCACCCAAGGGACATTGTTTCTCAAGGTAGGGGCAGCCACAGAAAAGGTACACTTTTGAGGAACTGCTAAATGGCAACATTTCAAGGACAGAACCCAAGTGTGCCTGCCCTATCTAATCTGGTAGGACAGGCAGATATTCTCAGGGAGAGGTGGTCCAGTTGTATGTGTACTGAAATAACATCCAGACTCTTTAAGCTATTTGTGGCAGGGACCTGAAAAGTACCATGCATAGAAATGATCCCATCTGTGGTGCAACTGATTTTTTGTTTTTAGGGGAGGATTTCAGGGAGCCATAAATAGTAAGAATGTTGTTGTTGTTGCTTGAAACAAAGGACAAGATAGTGTCTGTCCCCATCTTGAACAGCTACCAAACAGTTTAGCAGCCAAGTCTTATTTCATGGCTGATAATGGAAACAATAGTGCAACCAGAATATATTACTCACTTATAGTAATGTATTAATGTTTATCCAAAACTTTATATGCTTTCCCATCTTGAGACTCTAGCTGGTTTCCAGTAACACAATCAAATAACATCAACCTCCGTGCAAGTTGAAAAACAATGTATGTAATCGAGCATAGCAGAGGGCATGCTTTTCCTTCTAGTTTAGGAAGAGCTATTGCCTGCTTGGCAATAGATCTTCTATTGGGTATAAGTACGGTAGCGTTTTACTGTGGGAAGGAAAATGTATTGTTAATATAAAAATAATACCATGAGCATCAGTAAGTATACCTGCACTCTGCCATCTGCTCCATGATTATAAAATGTTGGGTGTGCACTTCTCCTATAAAGAAGAAAGAAGAGTTTTGGGTTAGAGTTTTGGTCCCAGTGCTCTTGTGTGCGCGCGCACATGTGTGCACATGTCTTCAAGTCAGTTTTTGACCCCTGATGACTGACTGGACTAGCCCCTGCAGTCTTCTTGGCAAAATTTTTCAGAAGTGGTTTGTTTTCACCTTCTTCCCAGGGTTGAGAGTGACTGTCCCAAGGTCAACCATCTGGCTTTGTCCCTAAGGCAGAACTAGAACTCACCGTGTCCTATTTTCTAGCCCGGTGCCTTAACCACTACACCAGACTGGGCCTTGGGGTACACTTATCAACTCAGGGATTGCCATCAAGCCTCTTTGGAGCTGCCCCCATCACCTGCTACTCTCTGGGTGAAACATTTGGGCCATCCTTGGCTGGACCCTAGCGAACACATGGCATGGTTGCATCCCTGACTGCATCTTATGAGCTCAAGATGCTCCCTTCACAGGTTTTCTGGCACTCAGAGGTGGGTTTCAGCAGGTTCTGACCAGTTCTGGAGAACCGGTAGTGGAAATTTTGAGTAGTTCGGAGAACCAGTAACGGAAATTTTGAGTAGTTCAGAGAACCGGTAAATACCACCTCTGACTGGCCCCACCCCCATCTATTCTCTGCCTCCTGAGTCCCAGCTGATCAGGAGGAAATGGGGATTTTGCAGTAACCTTCCCCTGGAGTGGGGAGGGAATGGAGATTTTGCAGTATCCTTCCCCTGCCACGCCCACCAAGCCACACCCGCCACGCCACGCCCACAGAACCGGTAGTAAAAAAAATTGAATCCTACCACTGCTGGCACTTCCAATCTGTCATTCTTTGCTTCAATTTCTGGCCTCAAATCTAAGATGGCTGCTTGATGGTGGGGCTACCCTGTTAATCGTTAATAACAGTAACTGAATGTTTTTATAATGCTTCTGTCAGGTGCTCCAAGCATTCCTTCACAGCAATGTTATACCTGTAACTGTTTTTTTTCCTGCCTTGTAAAGGTGGGGTGGGGAGCAGAAGCCGAGATGAAGAGACCTACATTGTTGCTGAGGAATTCTTGTTAGAGGAGTAATTTCTGTGAGGATTTCCGGGTTCTTGAGCCATTTTCTGTGTCTTAACCATTATTCTACTTTCGTCATTAGAAGGCAGAGTTAAAAACAAAAACAGAATTAGGAAAACAAAGTAGAAGCAGTTGGAATGGAGAGGTATGCACGTAAAAGAATTACGGAGGTGTGTAAACATCAGGGTTGAGTTTCAGATTGGTTGGGTCAAGGCTACTCTGTTTGTGCTTTTAATCTGTAAAGGAGCATAGTGGGTGGATAATTATTTACATGGCCATGCCTGTATCCCAGAGCACCACAACATCCAAACACTTCATCGCCAAACTGAAATCATTGACTGCCTTGGCAGAACCAAAATAAAAAGTCCTAAAGATGACCTCAGTATTTGGCAGGGAGGGAGGCTGAGAATTGTTCTTATGAATACATAATGAAGTGTGTATTTGTAATATGCAACATCCAAAGTAAAGCACACGTCTTTCAGCAAATGAACATGGAAAGAGGAAGAGTTAATTGAAACAATAGAAGCTGAACAGGTGATATTTTTAGAATCTGCTAGAACATCTTTGGGGGAATCTACCTGTTTTATTGCTGGTTTGCAGAAGATGAAGGGATGAAAGAATGTTGATTTAGTTGGGAAAAAAGTGAAATAGAGGAGTAGAAAGAATGATTGATCCCGCAGCAAGATGAAGTTACTAACTTCCTTCCAATGCAGGTAATGAGGAAATGTGTTGATTATTGGACCTGAACAATGTATGTAGTCTTCCACCTGAGAGGCTTTGAGTCATCTACTGGGGAAACAGGGAGTGAACTGTTGGGTGAATTTGGCTTGATGCTATAGCAATTTGTTGATTGAGATTTCTTGTCCAGATTTGCACTTCCTATACTTCAAGTTTCAACTCTTATCCACATTCTGTGATTTCATCTAAAGTGGTGAAGGTTGATTACTTTAAAATAATAGATGACTTCATTCTGAATAGCCTTGCCTGAAATATAAGTTCACTTCTCAAAGAATCATAGAGTTGGAAAAAAAGTTATCTTTGCCTTGTTCAAGCCTATGATTGAAGCTGTTAGGATAATGGGGAGTCTACCACTTCTCTGGATAAGTGCTCTTACTGCTAGGAATGTAGTGTTGGAATCTATTTTTCTATCTAACGATTCAATATTTGGTGTCCTGCACTCTGAATGAGACCAAACAAGCCTTGATCCTCTAGATCAGGGGTCTCCAACCTTGGCAACTTTAAAGACTTGTGGACTTCAACTCCCAGAATTCCTCAGCCAAGGTTGGAGACCCCTGCTCTAGATGACACCCTTTTAGGAATATAGAAAGTGCCATCTCCTCTTCATAAGCATTCCCAGTTCTATTCTCTCTCCTTAGTTTCTTGCCCTTTGATCATCCTTTTTGAACGCACTGTTTTAGTTCCCTGGTCCTCCTTAAAATCTTCATAGCAATTTGTTAAAAATTATAATCACAATGGTCAAAAAAGTTAACACAAATTAAAAAGAAAAAGAAAAGAAAAAAATTGAATGCGCAGAAAATACAATGGAAAAAAAATAAATCAGAAAGAAAAAATTAAAATATAATAAAAAATATATAAAGAAATTACTTTCCCTTCATCACAAGTATATATTTTAGTAACATCATCTTAAAATAGAACAAATAATCTCTTCTTCCCCTATCTCATCTCTTATCTGTAAATAAACCCTTAAAACCTCACTGTCTTGTGGTTTCCTCACAAGGAGTAACTGCCTGGAACATTTGTGGGTGATCTCAAGTCCTCTCCTAGTTTGGAGAGGAATTACAAAGAGCTGGTCTACTTATCTCATTCCACTGTGTTTGTCAGTCTACCATTTCTTCTCTGAAAATCTGAGTCCTCTTTAAAATGTGATGTCCAGAACTGGACATAGAAGTTGAGGTGATGTCCAATCAATGCAAAATAATCTATACTTCTACTGATGCGATTGTATTTGTATCTAAAATTGTATTTCCCTTTCTTGTAACCGTATCACATTTTTGGCTGTTATAGGTAATTCTCGATTTATAATTGGTCACTTAGCAACCATGCAAAGTTATGAAAGATCTCCGCAGGGGTACTTACAACCTGGTTCTCATGGCCATCCCCCCTGAAGTCACATGACTGCTTTTCGGGTGCTCAGCAACCAAACTGCATTTACAGCCATATGCAGCTCCTGTGGTACCTGAAAATGTGTTTTATGATATTTTGCCAAAAACCAACATTTACTTCTGGTGAACCATAGCAAACAATTGATTCACTTAATGACATGTAGTTCACTTAACAAATATGGATTCACTTAATAATCACAGTAAAAAAGGCTCCATTATGCTCCTGAGTCGAGGACTACCTGTATTCAATTTATAATGAACCACTATCCCAAGTTCCTGTAATCTCTTATCCCATTTCTACATCTGTCATTTGATTTCCATTTATAAGTTAATTTTGTCCCTGTTAATTTTTTGAAAAAGTCTATTTATCCTACCTATCCAGGTGGTTTTAAATTTTTTAAAGTATCCTATTCAGTTTTGTGTCACATGCAAAGTTAATAAAGATTCTTTCCATGTCCTCATCCACATCATAAGGATAAATATTGAATAATTCAGAATCCAAGATTGGACCTTGTGATACCATCACTAATATCCTATTCTAGCTTGATTAAATGCCACTGACAAGAATTTTTGAAGGGTGATTTTTGAGCCAGCTGTGGATCCATCAACCAATCATCCCATCTAGCCCATTAACTGTTAAATAAAATGTTATGAAGTACGGTACTTCCTGAATGCTTTGCTGAAGCAAGATATATTAATCCTAAGCATTTCGACCATGTAATACAGAAATTAAGACCTGAATCAAGCTGAATTAATGTCTTCATGGACGTGTTCATGTAGTTTTCAGGGCAACATTATAGAATTTACTTGCCACAGCTTTTTTTCAGGCTAGCCTTATAGCCCAGTGACCAGAGGTGTGTTCCTCCCAGTTCGGACCGGATCACCCGAACCGGTAGCGACCCTCTGGTGACGTCACAGTGACATCACGGATCTGGTTCGGTCGTTGCCGGTCCGTGGGTGCTGCCATCTTTTTTTTTTAAATTTTTCTTTATTTTATTTTTTTAAAAATTTTTCCCGGTTTTTTTTTTCTTCTGCACATGCGCAGAAACCGAGTTTCCAGCACTGCGCATGCGTCGCCATCTTGTTTTTGGCTTTTTTGGGGGGGAATTTTTTTCTGATTTTTCGTCACTGCGCATGCAGCCACGCGGCGGAAGCGAACCGGCAGCGAGGTAAGTTAGAACCCACCCCTGCCAGTGACCCTTTGTGGCCTCCCATCCAAACAATAGTTTGATTCAGTGTTGCTCAGCTTTCTGAGCTCATTCAAGGTGATGGTGCTATCACCTTGATCAGAATATGAGGCAAGGTTAGTTTGGCAAATCTTGTCCTTGACATATCCTTACTGACCTGTGGCAATCAGTGTACGTACAGACTGACATATTTACAGAATTATCTGCTCTAGAATCTTTCCAGTACTTACGTTATGTAGATCCCTGGATTCTTCTTCTCTCCTGTTTGAAGGTAGGAATATTTGCCTTCCTCCATTTATTTGTTGCTTCACTCATTCTCCAGGATTTTTCTCCAGAAATGTTCAGCCAAACTACAAACAGCAAGCTTCTTCAGTACCCTAGACCAGGGGTCTCCAACCTTGGCAACTTTAAGACTTCTGGACTTCAACTCCCAGAGTTCCTCAGTGAGGAACTCTGGGAGTTGAAGTCCAGAAGTCTTAAAGTTGCCAAGGTTGGAGACCCCTGCCCTAGACAGCAATTCCTCTGGTCCTGGAGATTTAAGGTCATTCAGAGGAAGTAGATGTTGCCTGATAATGCTTCTGTCCATCTCAAATTTCAGTACTTGTCCTTCTTTTCACAATTGTCTAGTAAAACATACACCTTCTCCTTAAAGAAGATATGGACAAATAGAATACAGAATAATGGAGAGGACCTTGGAGGTCTTCAAGTGGTTGTCCAATCTCTTTTTAAAAACCTTCAGTGATGAAGCACCCACAACTTCTGAAGGCAACCCGTTCCATTGGTTAATTGTTCTCACTGACAGAAAATGTCTCCTTAATTCTAGGAGAGAATTAAATAGGATATTTTCTTTGTGATTTATTGGATTTTGCTATTTTATGCAGTAACTGACGTACTTATTTTCTTTAAAGATCATTTTCACTCATTCAAGCTGAACTTTCCTCACACAGTTCTGAGCTACCCAGCTTTCATTTCCAATCCTAGACAATACACGTGAAAGCCTTTCTGATCAAGCCATTCATCCTTCAGCCAAACACTTTTCTACCACTTAATATGAAGTACAACCCATCCTGTACCAGCAGTCTACTATAACTCTCCTGTATAACCAATCATTCGTTTGCAATGGATGACAACAACACCCAATTTCCCAGGTTCTTGAGCTTCCACCCTAGATCTTCAGAGAACATGGCAACATGTTTGCAGCTGTTTCCTGAAGTATCATTTGTCCTCACATGGATTAGTAGGAAGGGATAATTGGAGATTATTCTGTCATTTTCCTGAGCCCTGCTCCAGGCAGACAGCACATTTCACCATCTGAAGGGTCCACTTGGAAAACATTTGTTTCAACTTAACTATAGTAAAAAAATTATCAACTGTTAGGACTGTTCGTTCTCTTACTGCAAGGAACAATAGCATCCCCTCTACTCTTGAAGAAGTCCCCATCCTGTCTCCTGTTTCACAGTGTCTCTTTTTCCTGCTCTGAAAACTCAGAACTGTTTCTCCCCCCCCCCCCCAGCAACTAAATGTCAGGGTCGATGGGAAATGTCACAAAGGATCTATGGAACTGGTGGATTACAAATAATTTCTTCTCCTCTCCTTTTCTTGTTAAAGGTGTGTAGAGTTCATGTTCTTCTTTGTGATAGTTGAAGTAAACCCAAGTGGAACTACAGCTGGAGCAGTGGTGAAATCCATTTTTTTTACTACCGGTTCTGTGGGCGTGGCTTGGGTGTGGTGTGGCTTGGTGGGCGTGGCTTGGTGGGCATGGCAGGGGAAGGATACTGCAAAATCCCCATTCCCTCCCCACTCCTGGGGGAAGGATATTGCAAAATCTCCATTCCCACCCCACTCGGGGGCCAGCCAGAGGTGGTATTTGCCAGTTCTCCGAACTACTCAAAATTTCCACTACTGGTTCTCCGAACTACTCAAAATTTCCGCTACCGGTTCTCCAAAACCTGTCAGAACCTGCTGGATTTCACCTCAGAGCTGGAGCAATGAGAAAGTAAAGTTTAAACACCGGTGGTTAAACAATTTTGTTTTTACACAACTTCTGTCAATGTACAGTACATGATTTGACACACCCACTCAAGTAGTCAGGGTTATAATTATATTGTCAAAATATAAGTTGATTGTGACCTGCCAAATGAATCAAAGTTGATTTAGTTATGTAAAAGTGCTTTAGTTGGGTGCAGATGATTCTCCAATGTTCAGATAATAGATGAGGATGTGTGGATCTTAGTACACACATTCAAGCATATATGGATGGAGCCTTTTAAAAAAAAAAGCATGCAGAATACATGTACGTGAGACTGGCTATGTTCTTTCAGAGCTCCCCATCGACTTTCCATATGCCAAAAAGAACACATCAGCCTTGCTTTTGTGTGTGTGATTCGTTTGTGGAGCCATGTAGCTGATTGTGACTCACAAGGTTTCAATAAACAGCTTTTCTGGCATTATTTTTAAAAAACATTGAAATGGTTGGGTCCTCTGACTTCTACAGGTGAACCTTGTAGAATTAGAATTAGAGTCAATTTGGTTTAGTGGTTATGGTGCTGGCTTAGAAACCAGGAGACTGTGAGTTCTAATCCCACTTTAGGCATGAAAATTGGGTGGGTGACTTTGGCCCAGTAACTCTCTCTCAGCCAACTCACCTCACAGGGTTGTTGTTGTGGGGAAAACAGAAGGAGGAAGGAGTATTAGGTATGTTTGCTGCCTTAAGTTATTTATACGAATAATAAAGGTGGGATACAAATAAAATATAAATAAGTGGGGGCACAATGGTTCATTGGTTAAAGATACAGAGCTTGTGCTTATCAGCTGGAAAGCTGAGAGCCTGAGTTTGAGACCCAAGCACCATGTGATGGGGTGAGCTCCCATCCGTGCCCCAGCTCCTGCTCACCTAGCAGTTCGAAAGCATGCAAATGTGAGTAGATAAATAGGTATCACTTTGGTGGAAGGTAACAGCATTCCATGTGTCTCTGTGTATAGTCATGCTGGCTACTTGACCATGGAAATGTTTTCAGACAACACTGGCTCCCTTGATTAAGAAATGGAGATGAGCACTGCCCCCTGGAGTCGGACACGACTGGACAGGGGAAACCTTTACCTTTATAAATAAAATACATACAAAATAAAATCCTGCATTTCCGTGCAAACTTGGCAGTGGCTCTCTGGAGCTCAACCCTGGAACCCTCCAATTCCCAGGGAAAATCAGGGCCTACAAGAAGCAAAGCATAGACCCATTTCACAGTGTGGATGACCTACCCAGTATTTCCAGTGCAGAATGGGAAATAATACTTAATAGATCTGATGACAGGTTCTGATAGGGCATTTTTAGTGAGAGTCTCTGATTTCTATGCCTTCGTTTACAGGAAGTTACTGTTTCCAGCAATGGATTGTATACGTATTAGGAGAGCAATAATTTCCACCCGCCAACTCAGGTGTCCTTGCTTTGATAGGACAGAGACCCTGAAATTATGGCGAAGTCTTTGGTGGCTGGCGGAGGAGAAGTCAGTTCTTATCTCAGCCTGGGCAGAGACAAAACTGCTCTTTCCCCCCCCCTCCACTACTCAGCTCTGAGTCACGTCTGGGACTTGAATAGCGGCCCTGCAAAGGACTTGTCACTATGACAGGGGGACAAAACCCAGTAGGTCTGGCTCCTAGCCCTCGCCGGCTTCCAAACCACTACTTGTCATTTCCTCCCCGCCCCCTCCAGCTCATGCTCAGGATAGACTAAAAAAAAAACCCAACCCTGGGCCATCCTTGATTCTTTCTTTGTAATCCGTGTCTACACCATTGAGGCTTGCCACCCAGGGAAAAATATTAGGCATTTTGGCCTTAAACGCTTAGAGTTGTTCAGAATGGGGAGTCCGAACAGGGAATCCCAGTCTCCAAGGCTGAAGAAGGAAAGGGGGGGGGGGCGGAGGCAGAAGATTGAGAGGTAGTAAACATTTCTTCCCTCTTTTCCTTCCACCCCTCTTTTTTGTACCCCCCTCCTTTGTACTGTTATCTCTTCAGGAAGTGCCTCCATATGTCTGGCTGTGGCCTCCCTCCCAGGCTGGAGCCACTGTCTGGATTAGAGAGAAGGGCCTGTGTGTGCAGAGTTGCCAGTGCTCTCTGATTCTCTGCCTATTTTGCCCACTGAGAGAGGAGGCTGCCAGCAGAATGGACTAGGACGGATGTGTCACTCATGTCTGGGAGTAAGAAATGGACTCTCAAAGGCGAAATTCCCATATACAACACAGCAGTGCCAAGAGCATTCAACCTCGACTTACAAAGGAAGTGTTTGCGTGTGGGTGGGTGTGTTAACAAAGCACAGGCAATCCTCGGCTTACGACCACAGTTGAGCCCAAAATTTCTGTCGTGAAGCAAGACAGTCATTAAGTGAGTTTTGCCCTGTTTTGCCACAGTTGTTAAGTGAATCACTGCAATTGTTAAGTTAGCAATACGGTTGTTAAGTGAATCTGGCTTCCTCATTGACTTTGCTTGTCAGAAGGTCGCAAAGGTGATCACATGACCCTGGGACACGGCAACCGTCATAAATATTAGTCAGCTGCTAATTGCCAAATTGCCACATGACCATGGGGATGCTGCAACAGTTGTAAGTGTGAAAAATGGTCATAAGTCACTTGTTTCAGTGCCATAACTTTGAAAAGTCACTAAACAAATTGTTGGGGCATCACTTTGAGAGATTCAGTTGCATGCTCTTGAAAACTATTTGGGTGTTACAGCTACTCTTCTTGCTTGGCTTGACCAACTCCTGGCTGCTTAAAAAAATCTACAGCAGGGGTCCCCAACCTGTGGGCCATGAGGGGTTTACAATCGGGCCACGGAAACAGCCAATGAGCGCACACCCATCCTCATTTGTGCAAGCAGCGGGCAAATGCACGCACACATGCTTCATTTAGGTGAGTGGCAGGGGTGTGTGCACGCCGCTTGCACAAATGGAACTGCACATGCACGCTTGCTAGCTGCTCACCCAGAACCGTCCCCTCTCCCCCCCGTCGGTCCGCAAAGCCGGAAACGTTGGGGAACTCTGGTCTACAGTATATGCGGGAGGAAAAGAACATGGCTGGCCAACTGCAAGAGCAAGGCATTAGTTACAACCTGGTGCACTTCACAGGATCCCTGTGAACATGCACCTACTTGTGAGGACCCACCTGATGCAGCTGTCTTGATAAAGCAAGCTCTAGTAGATCTGGCCGCTGCTTAGAGGTGAGACTAACCGGAATACCTACGTGTGCTGCTTTTCATGGATTCTGTGAAAGAAAAAAGGGGGCTATTAATATGCAAAATAAACTCCAGGCTTTCCAAGGAGATGCTAGTTGCTATAGTGGCACCTCAGGGACTCTAACGTGAGAAAGGATAATAACTTTCATTTTCTAATAATCAAATGCATTATATATTTCTGCTGCAGAATGCCTGGACACGGTCTTCCCTGACACTTTATGGTTGCCTTGGCCATAAGGATGCTAGTTAGGAACTGAAGTTAAACTCAGTTGGAGAGTACCACATTGTGGAAATTAGCAATGTAAAGCTAACTGAAGGCAAAAGGATCTTTTAGCAGGTGCACTTTTTCTTTTCTTGTAGCATCCTTAGATGCATCTACCAGTCTTTCTTCTGCATAATGGACAGATGCCCGTTTTCATTTCTGAAACGCTAGGATGAGGATAAGGAACCTATAGCCCATCAGACAATAACTCTCAGCGTCCCTCACCCTTGGCCTATTATGGTTGGAGCTTTGGGGGGGGGTTGTAGTTCAGGGACATCAGGTAGCTACCGCTACCCATTCCTGCCCTAGAGCAGAGGTGTCCATTCCTTGTTATCCTTGCACTGTAACTTAAATGGATTTCTTCATGAGATTATCAGTCATGTCAGTCTTCTGCAATGGAGTCAGCCTTCTGCAATGGAGAAACTCTTGAACCAATTGTATATGATTTCTTGGATTGGTCAGATGACATTAAAATCCAAGTAATGTCTGTTTGTGCGGGTCCTCAAAAAGTTACACACACACACACACACACACACCAGCATGCTAATTGGGTGGCTGTTGTGCAGCTGCCTGATAGCCCTGTGGGTTCATTGCATTACAATGTGGAAGAATACACCCGACAAAACAGAAAGGAGGGATGGGAGCAAAACCCAAGCCAGTGCCTCTGCAGGGGTGGGGGGGAGGGGGGAGTAGAGGGTCCTTTCAGAGCAGATCCACTTCTATTTCTTCGTGTAGCCTTGGGGTAAGATCTTTTATGTCCTTGCTAGGGTGGAGTTCTTAGCCAGGCCTCCAGTTCCGTCCTCCTTCCCATGGATAATCAACCCGTTGTTGTCCAGCCAGGACATTGCCTAAAGCAGCCTCTTCAGAACAGAGCAGCTCCATCCAAGGACAATGCAACCCCTGTGACTGGACTTCCCGCCCTTTTCAGATCTGGCAGGGGTTTCTGTCTCCACACCCAAGAGGCCTAATTCTTCTGTGAACGCTTGGACCCTCTGGATGATTCATGGGGTGAAAAAGATTTGATTTACGAGAGCGGACAGAACTGATTTTAAATGATTGAATGGACTTTTAATATGCCTCTCAAGTCAAATTCATCAAGCGGGATCAGTCTTCTAACTTGACTGGAGATGCATCAGAGAAGCAGTTAACCATTAAACGAGTTGTGATCTTCTAGATGTTGCTGAACTATAAAGTCAGGGTAGTGCAAGGGTTAAAGTATCAGGCTGGCACCAGGAACATCTGGCCATTCAAGCTCACCACTTTGGGTCAGTTATTCGCTCTTAACCAAGTTGTTGCTGCAAAGAAAAACTGGAAATGGGTTGAGCTCCTTATCACAACAATAACAATAAGATACGCCAGCATCCTTTCTGACTCTCCTGTCTGGGGCTGCCAAGAATTGGGTGTAGCAACATCTGGAGGCCTATTGCTTCCCTCCCCCTTGCTCAAGAATTCTGTGTTGTCATTTCTAGCCACAACTGTATCTCTTTGTCCTCGTCCCCATGGTTGAGAAAGTTGTGATACGTGTTTGGAAAGCCAAATCCTGTTGTTTTCTGGGTACCAACCAACCCTCTGAATGTCATGCACTCTAAACTCCTGATTGGCTGAGACTGTTGGTTAGTGGGTTATGCCACACTTGGCAAAAGAAGTTGCCCAGCCAGTTTGGTGCTGTGTCAGTTTGGAGGCGATAGGAGGAGAAAGCTTGTGGGCTTAGGAAGGTTTGCATTTAACTCCTGTAAACTTCATAGATATTAAACAACTGTACACACCCAAGCTAGGGCCTTCAATAGGGCAAAACATAGCCACAATTCAATAGTGACAAGCCTAGCATTCCCCCCTAAAAACTTTATTAATTTCTAGAGATTCCTTTTTATGAATTGAATTGCTATCTTGATTATGTGGAAATAAACCCACATAATAATAGGGCTTTCTGCTGAGTGTAAACAAAGTTCTCCATTTCTTAGTTGAAGAACAAGAAAATAGATGGGGGCGGGGCCAGTCAGAGGTGGTATTTACCGGTTCTCCGAACTACTCAAAATTTCCGCTACCGGTTCTCCAGAACTGGTCAGAACCTGCTGAAACCCACCTCTGATTCCATATAATGAAAAAATTAACATGGGAGGGGGGGAAGGGAAGGTCATTTTTAATGGCTATCTCTAATTTTTAAGCAGAGTGAAAAATTTGGGGGGGGGAAACATAGTTTCAGCCACATGTTCTAGTCATAATTCTTTGGGGGAAAGAATGCAGGGGCCTCTTGTATAATTCAGTGCTCTTTGCTAGTTCTCTTTCCTGAGAGCGGAAACAAATAATTTTGGTGGAGTCTGTAGACATGAGAGGCTGCAAATTGGATGTTTGTTTGGAAACGCTGGATGTTCAAGTTCTTCTTGTGTCTTCTTCATATCCATCATATGCACTGACTATAGTTTCAATTATGTGATGACTGTTTTTCACTCATCTTAATGTCCCAACCCTTCTGAAATTTTGCAAGGTCCCTCCCCTTAAATGGCTTTCAGATGTAACTATTTTTCAAATTGATTGCTAAGGCACAGGAGGTCTGTGGGTCCGTCTTGGGATGGGGCTGCCAGAAGTGCTTGTCAAAAGCTGGTAGGGAAAGTTGCAGATAAACCAGTTGCCAAGTGCCCTAATCATGATCACATGACTCTGGGGATGTTGTGACAGTTGCAACTATAAGAACTGGTCATACATCTGCTTGTTCAGCACCATCATAACTTCAAATGTTTGCTGAATGATGGTCACTAAACGAGGATGACCTGTATGCTTTATCACCATATGTTAACTGGGCCAGTAGTTCTGTAACAGAGAAATTATGACAGCCTTAGCAGGACATAATTTTTTCTGGAAACATACCGGTAGTTCTGGAGAAGATAGAAGTAGACCATTTTCTTTCTTCTTAGCAGGAAATCCAACTGATTGATTATGTGCCATCACATAAATAGATTTTCTCCATGATGATCTGTCTCTAACCTGGTTCTTCAGCTCTCCTAACGGTGTACTCATCACCACTGTAACTGAGTCCATCCATTTTGTTGTTGGTTGTTCTCTTCTTCTTTTTTCCCTTCCACATTTCCCAGCATTAAAGCTTTTTCCAGAGAGCTGAGTCTTTGCATAATGTGTCTGAAATACGGTAGGATAATTTGAGCCTGGTGGTTTGTGCCTCAAAATGAGAACTCTGGGTTGGTTTGTTCAACGATCCATTGATTTGTTGTTGTTTTGGCTGTCTAGGTTATTCTCAGGAGTTTTTTCTAATATCATAGTTCAAAGGTGTCAATACTCTTCCTATCCTGCTTCTTTAAAGTTCATCTTTTCTTTTATAAAGTGTCACATCACAACATTTGAATATCTTTTCCAAGGCCTTGATGGCTGCTTTATCAAGTGCTGGTCTGCAGCATATTTCTTGACTAAGCTGTATTCATTGGAATCTTACTTCGCATTTTTGATTTATTTATTTGTAAAATTTATTAGCCACCCATTGAGATTGAGTCTCAAAAAGCAGTTCTGGAACTAAGCTGGAAGCTTTTCAAATTTATTTGCCATTCTGTTTGTTTACTATGTATATCAGTTGATACTCTTGCCTTAATGGCTATGAAAAGTTTACAAAAATCGACATCCAGGGACGCAGGTAATATATTACTACAGAAATATTCAAAATGCACTATCTAGCTTGTTTGTCACTCAAATCACCCAATCTACAGATTAGAGACAAATGCAAAATAATGGCCGGTAAGATGGGGTGTGTGCTCAGCCTGGGAATTTGTTTCAATCCAAGAACAATTCTGTTCACAGAGAAATCTATCCCCTTTCCTTCTGCCAAGTTTTCTAGATTTTAATTTGGGTAAGAGAAAAGGCTTTTGTTTCTGCTGCTACTGTGAAATCTTTGCTGACCTGCCGTGAAGCTGCATGCAGCAGGCCAAATTCTGTTGCAATTCCCATCACTTGTGTAAGGATATATTAGGAATGACAGAGGGTTGATGCAAATTCCATAATTTGGGACAATTTGCATCATGACATCATGATACAAATGGCACAAATACATACAAATGATGGAATTTGCATCGTTTATTTCATCATGTAGATTTACTCTTCAACTCCCCCCCCCCCAAAATTGGGGGGGAAATGTTTATTTTATTTATTTATTTATTTTGTCAAGCATATATAAGATTACAGAAAAAGTATAAACATGATTGTGAATACATAAAATGTATAAACATGGTTATGAATACATGAGATGGTTACGAATACATGGGGACATTAGGACAGGGACGCTAGGCACGTTGGTGCGCTTATGCATGCCCCTTAATGTGTTCTCTCCCTCCCCGCTAGTTCATTAAAGTGAGGATCCTCACTACACTGAGGATCTCTGAAGGTGTTACAATAAACAGCTGTTGACGTTGTGCTTTAATCCATTCTAGCCAATTAACAAAGATGGGCTCCCCACCCTCTAGTTATTCATCCTATAGTGTATTTATATGCAGGACCTGACTCAAGAATCTATAGTGCTTGTGCATAAGAAATAGGAGGTGAGGTATGCATTTAAAAGCTGAACAGTTCTCCTTGGTTATTTATTAACTCTGAATCAATGCACTCATGGAAAATAACCAGTGGGTCAACCTATGATCTGTGACCAGAGTGTGGACCTGCAAATACCAAATACTCAAGGCTGTACCTCTGTTTTTAGAGCAAAATAATCCAGTCCAGAACCTTCACTGACGACTTCTCTGCTTTCTTTTAATATACGTGCATCCAAGTTGGCCTCTCTTTCCCCTTTGCCGATAAACATGATTCAGCACAATAAAACTCAGCCCATGTACAAATAAATCAATATTGAAACAGCTTTGTAAGTGTTTAGTCATAGTACTCCACCTGTCTTCATAGACTCTTTTAATTAAAAAGGCACATGAGTTTAATGAATCAGGCTTTAAAAATTTCAATTACTGCACAAGGGCCTCACAGACCTTCTGCCAGAAACATTTGGGGGGAGGGTTGCCAAAAAAAGGCAAGATGGCAGTCGTAGCAGTGCAATTTAAGCCTGTCCCTTTATATCTGCATGCAACATCAAAACACGTACAACATGGGGGAGGACTGTGATCATGCTGCTGGGTCTGCCATCTTGGTTTTTCTAACCTTCCCAGTAGATGCTGCTATTTTCTGAGAAAAGTAAGATGGCAGAAGGCTGCAGCCTACTGCTTTATTTGAAAGTGTACCTATCTGTTTGGAAATAAATAAAAACAAGTTGAAGGGTTGGGAACAGCTGGGCAGGAAGTGGCCAGGAGCAGTCTATTCTATTTGCCTTCTTGTGAATGGGCATTTTATGAGTGAATGATCCACAGCGGCACCTATTTGGTTGTGAGTGTTTCTAACAGGCTCTCGAACTTTAAAATGTGCTCACTGACTCAAACAAACTGGAGAAATGGTGTGTGTTTATTTGTGGTTTAGTGTCCTGTGTATACCTCACCAAGTTTGGTTTATTCAACCAATTGCGGTTGTATCGTTGTGTGTGGTAGTGTGTTCTGCACAGGCTATTATATTTAGGGCAGCAGAGTTAACCCTGTTACCCTTTGGAAACATTTTCATCTGATAAGCTTATAGTCTTAGGTACTTGAGTGTTGGACCATTCACCCAGTGAGAAAGGAGCATCTTATCTGTGCTCTCAGGGTAAGTGGCTGAGTTCATACATCAAGTGCTTTGTTTGGTTTCGAGTTGCTGCAGTGCACAATTCTGGCCATTATGGTTTGAAAGAGAACCACTTTGGTCTAGTGGTTAAGGCATCAGGCTAGAAAGCAGGAAACCATGAGTTCAAGTCCTGCCTTAGCCATGAAAGCCGGCTGGGTGACTTTGGGCCAGTCTCTCTCTCTCTCAACTTGTTTTGGGGGAAATAGGAGGAGGAAGGTGTGTTTGCCATCTTGACATTTGTAGAAAAGAAAAAGTCAGGATATAAATAAATAAAACCAGTAGCATATTACTTAGTGATCCCAGCCAAATGTGGCTTCTTCAGGAATACTGTATAGCAGGGCTGTCAAACTCCCGGCCCAGGGGCCGGATGCATCACATACTGGCCATGCCCATGCCTGGTTTAGCGAAGGGGGAAAAAGTCCTGATACATCATGTGACGCCGCTGTGACGACATGAGTTTGACACCCCTGCTGTATAGGATTAATAGAAACCCTGGGCTTAAGTTATGGCCTATATCAATTCAGCAGGTGGTCCTTTTTAACTTTTTGGAATCTTACTTCTCCGGTCTCGTGTTCTGATCTCTGTGGTAGATAGAGGAATTAGGTTTTGCTTGCTTGTTTATTCAATTAATATTTATATACCACTTCCTGTTACTGTAAATCTCATAGTGGATTTTGTGGTTTCAAGTAACTAGATCCAAAAAGGGGTTGATCGTGATCTCATCAAGCATCTTAATTCCTTATGGTTTCAACCTTATCACACCCTTCCTCTTGCAGTGTAGTGAATCTACTTAAGCTGTGGGGAGAATGTGACTGTGTTTTTATTTACCTTCAGGGAGAGGACACTGAATGTGCAAATGCTCACAATTTTCATTCATGCATGTCACTTAGGACTGGTTGACTTTGGTCAAAGCTAGGAAGTAGGACACCAGGGTGACATTTTCTAGCCCTTTCTACGCTTTTGGTAGGACCTGTTTGTCATCCAGTAGAGCAGCATTTTCCAACCTCACACCCTCTAGGTAGGTAGAGACTGTGAGTTTTAAACATTTCTAGTTAGCAACTCTGAGGCCTCATCGCAAAAGTGAATTATAGACCTATATTCCATATTCAGGGGATGACAATTCTTTCTTGATGTGATGGATCTTCACACATTGTGTGAAACTAAAATGTTTTGGCTTTCCTAAGAAACATTGAGCTTTTTCTGATTGGCTGGGACTCCTACTCCTCAGGGTTTAGATGTTTAGAAGTTAGGGAGAGGGAAGAGTTAATAATAGCTTGTAAGTGGGAAAAGGAGGAAGAGGAGGTGGAAGAGGAGGAGGAAGAAGAAGAACAACAGGTACAGGATAGGCAGTACCTGGCTGGACAGTAGTGCTGTGACAGGGATCTAGGTGTGCTAGTAGACCACCACTTAAGTATGGGTCAGCAGGGTGGTACAGCCTGCACAGCCAGCCAAAAAAGCCAGCACAGTCCTAAGTTGCAACATCAGATAGTATCGCTCTGTACTGTACTAGTGAGGCTACATTTGGAATACTCTGTCCAGTTCTGCGTCCAGTTGCCACAATACAAAAAGGATGCTGAGGCCCTGGAAAGAGTGCAGAGAAGAGCAACAAAGATGATAAGGGGTCAGGGGGTTAAATTGTGTGATCAACGGCGAAGGGAACTACCGTAGGTATGTTTAGCCTATGAAAGGAAGGCTTAAGGGAGACATGATACTTGATGGGCTGTCATAGGGAAGAGGGGTCGATTTATTCTCCATAGCATCTAGAGTAGGACAAGAAGCAATGGGTGGAAGCTCATCAAAGGGAGATCCAACCTGGAAATAAGGAGGGATTTTCTGACAGTGCGAACAATTAATGAGTAGAACAGCTTACCTCTTGGAGTTGTGGATGTTCCATCACTAGAAGTTTTCAAGAAACGACTGGACAACCATTTGTCTGAGATGGTATAAGAACTCCTGCCTTGGATAGGGGGTTGGACTAGAAGACCTCCAAGGTCCCTTCCAGCCCTATAATTATATGAACAATGGAGAATATAAAATGTTCTAGTTTGTACGTCACACACTTGAGATTTCTCTTTGGATATTAGCCAGCATTACTATCCTTCTGAGGAATTCACAGGTAGATGCCTATCTCTAATGTTAATAGTTCTGAGAAGGAAGCAAAAAAAAAAAAAATTGGAAGAGGATGCCGTACAACATAGTAGCTTGGTGTTGCTCTTATTGGATTTTGTCATATCATCTGATCTTTCTTATCAGTTTAGATTAGCGGCAATCTGTTTTAGGAAAAGCCCTTTATGGATTATGTCTCCATTTCATATTTTTGTTTTGTGTATCTTTGTTCCTCTGCCTTGGAAGCATTAGAGTCCTTGGGAAATATTTAAGGGCAATAGTTTCTCTGCTTCTCAGCTTTTCAAATGTATCAGAGATTGATCTATTTTGACAGTAGATTTATTCCCAGTCTTCCTTTCCTTACAGCTCCTCCTACCAGTTAAAATAGCCCAAGCAAAGTGAACAGGGACAAAATTGACCAGAGTTTGAACTGTCAATTGCCTTGAAATGGAAGTTTCCCATCAATAGAAACTATAGAGACATAATGAGATTTTGCTCAATTACAAGCCCTTGGCCGTGATGCCATTGGATCACCTAAGAACTTATTCCATCTCAAAACAGGGACAGCACCTTTGTCTAATGATCCCCTTTTAAAAATTGACTGTAATGTCTAATCATCCTCCCTTGTCCCTGAAGAATTTTTCAAATAATAATGCAGGAAGATATAACAACAGTATCTTAGCACCTTCATAAAAATATAATTCATGTGTTTTTAGATGGAACCCATGACAGTGAAGCTAACCTCAGACTGATAACAGGGTAAATATATACCCATCAAGACTGATATTTTGATTAATTTGAAAGACTAGACCCCTGTAAGAACTTTGATTGAACTGGAGCACCTTATCTGCTCCATTCCTGATATTTACTAGTGCCATGCTCTGGTGGACATGGTTGATCAAAGCAGAAAGTGATGATATATGGATGACTTTGCTTTTTATGATGCAGACTATTATAGAATAAGCAATGAACTATGTCTGGTGGGTTTCATGAATGATTTATGCATTCCCTTTCTTTTCTTTCTTTCTTTTTTTGTTACAGTTTGTGCAGGCACCCAAAACGAGCTCAGTGTGACAGGAGATGCCCAGCAACGGTATCAGACACTATATAAAATGTACAACAACTGTGAGATCGTCATGGGCAACCTTGAGATAGTGCTCATTGGACAAAACCAGGATCTTTCTTTCTTGCAGGTATGTGGTGGAAGACTTAACACATTTTCCTTTTTTCAGCAGGTGTGAAACTAGCGTAGAAAATTCTCTGTAGGAAATCTTGGCTTCCTCCATCTACATTCACCAGACTGAAATTATCTATTCCAACTTTCTGTTTCCATTAATGATTGTACATAGACATGACAAACGGTGGTCATGCTCTCACTTGCTCCTGGCAGATTAAAAAAAAAAAATCAGTGATAGACTACATCTCACTGTTATACTTTCCAATAACGTTCTAATTAATTGCATAGGTTGCAGAGAAAAACCAGAAAATGCTTACATGCCCATTCCATTGTGTCTCATCATTCTTTTCCCTTCCCTAATACCTGAATCATGAGAGACTAATGATTGTGAATAACTTAAATAATTTATGCAAGAGACATGCCAAATTTATTTACCCTAAAGAGCTTTACTCAAAAGTAAACACATTTAGGATTAATGCCTCATTATATAATGTTTTGAAGTCAATGTCAACAATTTCAGTAGATCTTAGATTATGACTTATTCAGCAAAGTAATATTTTTTTATACGTAACCCCAGATATAGGAAGGAAGCCTAGTTTGATTAAAAAGAAAAAAAGAGGAATTTGTTTGGTTGAGAAACACAGAATATGTGGGTAGTAGTTGGCTAAAAATGTCTCTATTGGGGTAATTTGTTTTCATTTCGTGATTGAGGCAGTGGAGGTTTGGATTATGCTCAGAGAAGTGGCTACAAGGGTGACATACCCATCTCTAAATGGCTGTATGGTAACATTAATCTAGACCGAGCTTGCCTATGGAATGTGGGCTCCACGGCATCACAAGTAGAAAAAAACAATTGGAGCAAAGTGATCAAAGTTAACTCTCTGTCCTTCCAATGGCACAATAATCTGTCAATTATTAACCCAGTGGGTGTTTTTGAAATCTCAGAGGTCCTTTCCGTGCCCATTTGCTCTCTTACAATAATCTGAGGTTTCTGAAAAACATTTTCTGAAACTAGCCAACTTCTGACTCCAACACTGGCACATAGTTAACTAAAGAGCTCCTCATGTGATGATGATCGCCACACAATATGGCAGCTGGCTGAAAGAATTTGTTACGTATATGGCTGATAGGCCTGTTATTGATCAATTATAACAACCAATGTCAAGCCCTGATTGTTCACACATTTTGTATATCTTGGTATGGTCAGAATTTTCTGGATTTATTTATTTTACTTCAGATATTGTATTTTTCAGGAAGATAAAGACATTTAAGTTTTACTTATTTCTTGGTGACTTCATGGACCCACCCATATATACAGATATATATACAGGATATGCATGAGTAAAATGCATCTCTTTACATCTACATTTCTGGGTGAAGACTGAAATTTAATCATGTTTTCTCAATCCCAAACAAAAGCAAATACTAACTAATAAAATGAGAGAGAGGATAATGATGGATGAAATGTGGCAGGATTGATATAAAAAGTCTGATAATTATTTCCTTAAATAAAGAACTGGGAATATAAACGTAACAAATTGTAGCAAGATTTAACTAGCAATGAGAAATTCAATACTAATTTTTATCAAAATAGAATGTAGAATATAGAGTAGGATATTCTTTATTGGCCAAGTGTGGTTGGACCCAGAAGGAATTTGTCTCCAGTGCAGAAGCTCTCAGTGTACATACAAACAACAAAATAATATCATAAGATACCAATAGGAGAAGGTAATAGGAAAGATGAGAGAATATTGCAAATAACTGGGTGTGTGCAGCAAAGGAACTATGAAAGTATGAAATGTTTAGTGTACGTTTACATGTTATAGGGAATATTTAAGTTTTTAGATATGGATTACATCCAAATAACAGTGTAATATAAAGATATGGAGTCTACCTGAAAGCAGGGGGTGGGAATTTTTTTTGCCTACATCCCACATAATTTCTGCCAACTATACTGCTTCTCAGACACAGCTAGCTGGATAAAATTAAAAAATGGATGATGGTAGCTCTCCAAGATCTAGCCCTTCTTCCTGTTTGGCACATTTCAATCAGAAATCCCCTCTTCTGATTTATTGCTCCTTGGCAGTGACCTCTATTTGAAGATATGAGTCTGTTTAGCTTCACTCTACACACTGATTCTTTCCACTAACTGTTCCTTGTTGTAGTTCATCAGAACTGCGTCCAAACTTTTGTGGAGCCCGTGATGCCAATGGAACTACTATCATATCAAATCCAGCTTTTTTTAGGCTGCCATCCATTGAAGAAGAACAGGGGAAAGCGAATTACAATCACATGCATTTTTCTCTTCCATTAAGTCACAGCATCCTAAGATGGCGTCAATTTTACTTGGGAGCCTGATTGATTAACAAAATGACTAGCCACATATTTGATAGTGAATATATGCAACAAATGTTATGATAGTTTTCCCTGGCTTGTTTGCATTTCTGACAATTCCCTGCCAGTGTAGCAAATACTCTCTGAAGGGTATATTAAGTCTGACTGAGTTATGGTGAGTTTTATGTTTTCATTTCATCCTGCCTAGACTATCCGAGAAGTGACCGGCTACGTTTTGATCGCCATGAATGTCTTCACTTACCTGCCACTGCAGAACCTCCGCATGATACGTGGGACCCAATACTATGAAGACAAGTATGCCCTCTATGTGGTCCTCAACTATGAAAAAAATGTTACACATGCTCTACACCAGATGGGCTTCAATCAGCTCACAGGTAAGATGATGGTGGAGTTTGAGCTCCAGGCAAACCAGACTATGTTCCTTTACATGTGAAACAACCTCCAGGTAGTTTGAACAGCTTATAGTATAATGCAGGGTTGTTGAAAATCAGTGGTGTATATACATTCAACATAAGGGAGGTAGTTGCTTCGTGGTCCTCAAGCACACAAGGCGAAGCTTTTGTCTACAGTAGAGTGGCACGATCAGTGAGAGCTAAGAGACAGCAGGCAACAAGTAAGAGGGGTGACCTCTAGATGGCAGCAAAGAGTTACAGAAAACTCTAGCTCTTTGCTACTATCTAGTGGTCCTTTGGATTTTTGCAGCCCCCATCAGGCAGTTCCTAGTACTGATGCAACTTGATGGCACTGCTCCACCCATAGAGTGTCCCGAAGTAACACTGCTGGTGTTCCTGCCTAAGGGCAGCTTCTGGGCAGAGGACCAGAGTCCTAAAACAAGTGTAGCCACCGGCTCCTTTAAGTAATGACTGATGTTGGGATGACATCTGAGAGGCTTGTCTTAAGAGATGCTTGAGAAAGGAGCCCAGAATGAGCTACTTCCTTTCCTGATGAAAAGGATTCTCATACCAGAAAGAAGGAACGTGCGAAGGGCACAGTGCTCTCCAATATTCTGAACACATGATACATCTTAATAAAGTCAGTGTTATGAGGAATACCTTTTACTCAGTAGCAGGGTTAGTAAGAAGGAAGAAGAAAAAGATGAAGAAGAAAAGGGCTCGCTGCATTCGATTTGGCTTCCTACTTCCCATGATGGCAGCCAAGAGCTGCCGTAAATAGCCTTCTAGCGTATTTTTTCGTAACAACTTAAATTCAGCAGCCCACTTCTGGACCTAGAGATCTAATCTAGCTGCTATCAATGAATTTGTCTGATTACCTTTTAAATAGAAAGCCATCATGTGCTCTGATAATAGCATGTTCAATCAATTAATTCCAGATTGTTTGAGGAGATTGGTCTAATTGTATAACTTTGAATGCTAATATTATGAGAGGAAGAGAAAAAGAGGGTTCCTTCTACACCAGGGCTGTCAAACTTGCGGTCCATGGGCTAGATGCGTCATGCGCTGGCCACACCCATTGTTGTGGTCCGCCAGCAGCCTGCGGAGCTGGCAGCAGAGTCAGACAGCGAGGAAGCTGGGGAGGAACATGGGCCAGTCCTGGAGTCTGGAGAAGGCTCTGTGTCGGAGGCAGAGATGGGGCCCGGGCCATCTAGGAGTTCTGTGCTGACTCCGGAGCCTCCAGAGGCTGACATCAGCGAGGCAGAGGAACAGGGGGAGCCTGTTCCCAATGCGCGCATGCGCAGAGCTGCTGCCAGAAGACAAGAACAGTTAAGGAAGAAAAGGACTACTCGGGAGTAAGGCTTGGAGATGATTGGCACCTCCCATAGGACATAAAAGAGGAGCAATCGGATATGAGCGTTGCAGGAAGCAACTTGGTTCAATTCTGGTCGGTGTAACTCAGCAGCTCCGTTCTGACTCTGTTCTGTTTGGCCTTGCAAAGCTACTTGCCAATTAGGTCTTTGACAGCGTGTCAAGAGAGATAATGGTGGGTGCTTATCAGCCTTCTTCCGAAAGACTTTGGCAGACTTCTGTCGGACTAATTAAAACTGTTTGGGACTTAATACGGCTGGGAATGAAAATAATTCACAGCCGTTGAAATAAAAAGAGGTTTTTGGGGACTACGTTTGTGATTTATGATTTATCAGGAAGTCTAGATCAGAACACCCATGCCCAGTTTAGCAAAGGGGAAAAAAGCCCCGTTACATCACGTGACGCTGTCATGATGATGTGAGTTTGACACCACTGCTCTACACCATCATATTTTAGAATGAAAAGTATCATTTGGACAATATCCCTGGTCTTGCCAAAGGCATAGCCAGGAGCCATTTAGATAAAGGGAGTTGTTAGGTGCCAAAGAGAAGCTTACAATTTGTCAGGATTAAAATTCCTTTTCCCTCTGATACCTTGATGAAACCATCAACAGGTGAATAGTTGTTAGGCTTGTGACCATAAAAGATGTGTACAACGAGACACGTGCGATCTTAAAAGTACACGGTGAGAAGATCTATAGGTTACATGTTATTAAGCAGATAAGTGAAAGTGAAAGTCAAAGTCCAGTTGTCTTTTGAAAAAGCACCTTTGATAATGTTAATCATGGAACAAGAGATACAATTTTAATTTTCTATTCAGTAATGAAGTTCAGTGATGGTTGGGAGTTTGTTTTATTTTGAACTGAATTATTACGAGGCTCACCTGAAATTATCCCATGGACTTCTTCAGGAGGGTTGAAACTTGGAAAAGAAAGCTAAAAACAAGAGCTTGAAGACCAGATTGTTACAGCAAATGCAAATTTAAGGAACCAACTTCAAAATAGCTTTCTCCTTATTGTAATTTGTGAAGTTTATTCCAAAAGAATTCAAAAGGCTCTTAAGGCAGAGCTAGGGAATAATATCTCCTTTCTCCTCACCTTCCACCAACTTGGGCTGCTTCTCAGGAGGGGTATAATAAAAGCATTATATATTTATGCTGTGAAAATATATTGGGATTGTTCCCCTCCCCAGAGAACTCTAGTAGAAGTTCTACTTTTATAATGAAAGCTTAGATCTCAGAGCATCTCACTGGAGGTCGTAGGGATTGTTGACAGAAACCGAAACAATTACCCAATATGAATGTGTGTACAGGCAAGCTCTTACTTGTGATTTTTGGGTTGTCGCCTTAGCTTTTCTTGCTATCTTTGTTATGATTGCACTTATCTGAAAATAAGAACTGAAGGCTGAAAGGAAGTGTAATTGGATCCAAATATTGCATCAATATGACAGACAACAGGGGAGGAGAGAGTTCAGATCCATGGGATCTGTTTGGCTTTCTTTTTAATTAAAATCCTTCAGCATAAAATCCTTCCTTCAGGAAAGGAAGCTACATTGACTTCTCCTACCATAAGAAAAAACCACTCTGGACTTACCTGTTCCCCCTGCTGCAACTTTTGTAATTTCAGCAATATAGTTTTGGGATGGGCTCATTCTGCTGTTGCTGTGGTAAATAGTTGGGTGTCAGAAATTACTGACTTCTTTTAACTCAGCCAGCTATCTACCAGTAAATATCCCTTCGGCCTATTCCAGATATTCAGGAAGGATTTTGAACTGTGTGGGTTTAACAAAACAATAATAGTACATGCACTTGGACTTTAATGAAACTTGCTGAAGTAGAAATAGTGTACACAAACCAATTCTCAAACCAAAGCAGTGGGACTTAGTGGCATTCTTGATGGGTAGACAACCATCAAACCAGAGTAGACAATGGTCTGGAAGGACAGAATTGTCATTCATCAACATCTGAAGGGCAACACATTCCTCACTGGGGTTTTTTATTCTTAATATTTATTATTCTCTGTTTTTTCAGTAGCAAATTTAAGTCACTGCTTAATTAACTACAGGTAGTCCTCAACTTACAACAGTTTATTTAGTGACCATTCAAAGTTACAAAGGCACTGAAAAAAGTGACTTATGACCATTTTTCACACTTACGACTGTTGCAGCATCCCCATGGTCACGTGATCAAAATTCAGATGCTTGGCAACTGGTTCATATTTATGACGGTTGCAGTGTCCCGGGATTTTATGATCAACTTTTGCAACTTTCTGACAAGCAGAGTCCGTGGGGAAGCCAGATTCACTTAACAACCATGTTACTAACTTAGCAACTTCAGTGATTCATTTAAAAACTGTGTCAAGAAAGGTCATAAAATGGGACAAAATTCACTTAATAACTGTCTCACTTAGCAAGAGAAATTTGGGGCTCAATTGTGGTTGTAAGTTGAGGACTACCTATAAAGCAAAACTTCAAGTATCTAGATTGAACAACAACTTGATCATCTTGAAACTCTCGGACAGACGCCTTTGAGAGTCAACTTCACTAGTTAGTTTTTGAATACAGGTAGTCCTCAAGTTATGACCACAATTGAGCCCAAAATTTCTGTTATTAAGCGAGACATTTGTTAAGTGAGTTTTGCTCCATTTTACGACCTTCCTTGCTACAGTTGTTAAATAAATCTCTGCAATTGTTAAGTTAGCAACATGATTGTTAAGTGAATCTGGCTTCTCCATTGACTTTGCTTGTCAGAAGGTCATAAAAGGGGATCACATGACCTTTAGGACACAACAAGTCATAAATAGGAACCAGTTGCCAAGCATCTGAATTTTGATCACATGATCATGGGGATGATTCAAAGGTTGTAACTGAAAAACGGTCATAAGTCACTTTTTTCAGTGCTGTTGTAACTTTGAACAATCACTAAATGAACTGTCGTAAGCCATTCTCCAAACCAATTTTTTAGCTCTCAAAAAAGTTGTGAACTTGAAATGTATTTGATATGTTTGTTGGTAACTGCTTCCATGTTAAAAACTAGATTAGTGCTCTGATGGGGAGTTCCTTAATTCAATCATAGTTCAAATTATTTTCCTGTGATCCACATATAAAAATAAAAATAAAAATAAACCCCACAATGACAAACAGATATTTAAGTGCATAAGCAATGAGCATAATGTAGCCTTTTTTGGTGATAGAACTTAGGAAACCTATTTATCACCCTGCCAATTCTAATAGCTTTTTCAGTCCCAACTCCAAGATTTGGAAATTTAAAATCAAACTGTAAGAGAAAAGTCAGGAGAATAGAAAGCGAAAGAGAAATTATTCAGTAAGGTATATAAGATAAGGTGAAAGGGGTTTGTTTGTTCTGTTGTTGTTTTTCTGGGCCAGCTTCCATTGGTGTGGCTTTGTTGCAACACAGAGTAGTTTGTGATAGTGGAGGAAGTATTAAGCATGGCATGGAATGGATTCCTCTGTAATTAACTTGTGGGTTTTCTTTAAAGCATCCTCGTTACTGTCAGAATTAGGAAATAAAGTTGAATGTTCTACCTACAGATAATAATTCTAAGATAGCTTTACGGATGTTTATTGGGATGTTTTCCCATGTTTAACTGGTAGCACCCTGTCCTCTGGGCAGGATAGGTTACCTGCACCAAAGGAATTCAAACTTTGAATTCTGCAATCTATAAATATCACTGGGGGGGGGGAAAATAAAAATATACGCACAGGTACATATTTACACAATTCATTCTACTTCTGATCTCCCTGGATTTTGACCTTTTCAAATTTAAGGATTCTATACAGGTAGTCCTCAACTTACAACCATTCATTTAGTGACCGTTTGAAGTTACAACGATGCTGAAAAAAAAGTAACGTGACCGTTTTTCACACTGATTCATATTTATGACGGTTGCGGTGTCCTGGAGTCATGTGATCACCTTTTGTGACCTTCTGACAAGCAAAGTCAATGGGGAAGCCAGCTTCACTTAACAGCTGCCTTACTAATTTAACAACGGCAGCGATTCACTTAACAGTGGCAAGATAGCTCGTAAAATCGGGCAAAATTCACTTAATCTGTCTCGCTTAGCAACAGAAATTTTGGGCTCAATCTTGGTTGTAAGTCGAGGACTACCTGTATTTGTTACATTTTTCACAGCTGCCCTAATAAAGGGATGGTTTCATACTCAAGAAAGAAAACAAGCCTGTGTATCTCTTTATCAGTCAGCAGAGTCAGGTATTTTAAGTGGTAGGCTACACCCCGTTCCTCCTATGGCTATCTCTCTGAACTTCTGACTATATCTGAAATCAGGTCTCCCATTTGGAGATTTATGAGTGAAAGTCCAATCCACCAAAAGAATTTATGGATCCACTTGGACAATAAGCTTTCAGGGTTTAACTTAATTGCATTTTTATCAATTTCAAGAAACAGGTTTATCAGCTAGTCATATTATGCTGCCTTCTAGCTGGCTAAGCCTGAAGTTGTACGACAGGTAAAGTCTAATAAACAATAAGCATACAAATGCCTGATTCAAGGTCAAATCCATACACAACAGAGTGCCTGGAATTCACTGATGAAATAGCTTGATTTGGCTTTATAATTTGTGGACAAAACTTTTAGGAAGACATATACCAGCTAATTAGCTGAGAGATACACTGCCCCTGCTTGCCTTAACTATGACGAATTGGATATTGTGAAAGATCTTGGGATTAATTTGCAACATAAGGAATCATCAACTATTTTACACAATAAATGCATAACACCATCTGATTAAGCAAGTTCTAGGGTCCTAAAAGGAACTTTTTCTGATTCCTGCTCGGGATTATAGTATACAGGTAGTCCTCGACTTATGACAAAATTCCTGTTGTGAGACAGTTGTTAAGTGGGTTTTGCCCCATTTTACCACCTTTGTTGCCAGAGTTGTTAAATGAATCCCTGCAGTTGTTAAGATAGTAACATGGTTCTTAAGTGAATCCGGCTCCCCCATTGGCTTTGCTTGTCAGAAAGTCACAAAAGGTGATCACATGACCCCAGGACACTGCCACCGTCATAAATATGAGTCAGTTGCCAAGTGTCTGAATTTTGATCACATCATCATGAGGATGCGGCAACGGTCGTAAGTATGGAAAACAGTCATAAGTCATTGTTTTCAGTGCCCTTGTAACTTTGAACGGTCACTAAATGAACTGTTGTAAATCGAGGACTCCCTGTATAGCCACATTTGAAGAAGAACTGTTAGCAGTTGATAGGGTTTTTTGTGGGAGGGGATTTTGCATTTCTTGGGATTTGGTAAACTCCTGAGTCTGCGGCAGTGTGGAGGTTAAATTTTAGAAAAGTAGAACATTATTTCAAGAAGGCAGCACATAAGTTTGCAAATCAGTTTTCTGGCCTTTTGCGAGCTACGCAAGAAGAGTTGGCGAACTGAGTATTTTCAATGCCTGGAACCAAATATGCCTGATACAGGAAGGTGCTTTTGGTTTCCTTGTGGACAAATCAAATGGGAGAAGAACACTAAGTCCAATTTCATGGATTGCATAGTATGTACAGGTAGTCCCTATCTTATGATCACAACTGGGACTGGAATTTCAGTCACTAAACGATGCAGCCGTTAACTGAGTCATACATGACCAGACTCAATGTTGTGACCATTTTTACCACATCCATTAAGCGATCCGTGTGGTCTTTTAAGTGAAACACTTAAGCAGATCCGGCTTCCCCATTGACTTTGTTTGTCAGAAGCTGGCTGGGAAGTTTGCAGTTCGCAATCACGTGACCACATATGCCGCAACCATCATAGGTGTGAGCCGATTGCCAAACATCTGGATTGCGATCATGTGATTGCAGGAGTGGTATGACAGTCACAACTTTTGAGGACGGGTCGTAAATTGCTTTTTCAAAGGCTGTTGTAATTTCAAAATATTGTTAAACCAACAGTCGTAAGTTGAGGACTCCCTGTATTTGAAAAACATTTCAGGAGGATTCTTTCATTACAATTTTTTTCTCTCTAGAAATCATTGCTGCAATATGATATTTGTTCTATGATTCACTTTCTTAGTGACTAGACAGGATTACATTATCCAGATTCTGGAACAAATGCTAAATAGTTTGGCTGGTTGAGGTTCCAGATCAATCCTTATATTAAAAATGCTTTGTACACATAAAATCCCAAAGATTAATTTATATTTTGCACAACTGTCAAAGGTATAGTTTATCTTCTGAGAGTTTTCTGGTCAGTATTGTTCTTGATCCCCATGCTAGATTAAAACAAACCACGGGGCTATCTCCATGTTGATCAACCTTCTACTTCTGGTGCCATCTTTATGTTTTAAGCCTGCATAGAGATCATGAAAACCATCCTGAGAGTAGGTTTAATTGCCCTAGGTCTAGCAGATACTCAAGTAGTAAATCCTGCTGCAGATAAACTATTTCAGAAGTTAGGAAAATGAATCCAACTTCTCATCTCCCCCCCCCCACAAAAAAAAACCAGGCAATTACCAGAATCAAAGCAAATGTGGATCAGGTGATTTAAGATGTGCTTAAAAGTCCCACAAGGGTTCTTGGGTGCTAATAAATTTGTCCCTATAGCTGAGTTTTAATCTACCGGTAATTCAATTTTTGCCTTCTGTGGATCACAGCAGCTGCTTCTCTGCTTGTGTGAAATCTCGGTTTTGATTGGTTACCTATATGCATTAGCAAAGAGTTCTCCAAGTCTGGTTTAACATTTTTTTAAATTAAACTCAGATGACTAGAGACTGGCTGTCCGTGTTATTGATTAGCAAAGAGTTTTCCAAGTCTGATTTAACATCTCTATTAGTTAAACCCAGATGACTAGTTGCACGAGAGCTCTTGGGATCGTATCAGCAGAGTTAGAGTAAGGCAGAAAACCTGCAACAGGTCTGTGCACGTTGTAGATTCCTGCCCAACCAACCTGTTTGGTTGATATTGATGTTGTTATTGTTGAGCTACCATGGCACCAGGAGACAACACCTGTCTATCTGTATTCCCATCACTTGATCTTTCTCTTGGATGACAGAACAACCTTAGCCGGAGAGATACTACATTATGTGTTTTTAAAATGTAACATTGCTTGTTACATGGAAATACCTTTGAGAATTCACGTCGGTGGCTAGTACTTAGATTGTATTTCATGCTACCAACAGTATGCTTGATAGAATAGTAGAATGCAGAATGTACTGTGTACTTTCTAATTAAAAAGTACTCTAGTAATTGTAAGTCAAATTCTGGTTTACATGAATGAAAAATATGCTAACATCTTTGGATGAGGTGGCGCAGTGGAGAGTGCAGCACTGCAGGCTACTTCAGTTGACTGCTAGCTGCAGTTCGGCGGTCCAAATCTCACCGGCTCAAGGTTGACTCAGCCTTCCATCCTTCCGAGGTGGGTAAAATGAGGACCCAGATTGTTGGGGGCAATATGCTGACTCTGTGAACCGCTTAGAGAGGGCTGTAAAAGCACTATGAAGCGGTATATAAGTCTTAAGTGCTATTGCTATTGCTATCTGCTACCGGTACTTAATCTTCCTGCCAGCAGGAGTATCTACATTAGCAGAGAAAATTTCATGACTCTCCCGCTGGGGCTAAACTACAACTCCCAGTTGCTCCAGCCAACATAGTCAATGTGAGAGATGACGGGAATTCTCCATTCCCACCAAAGCAAATTCCTGCCAGGATTTGTCTAGTGGATGTTTTTGCTGACATCTCTAGCTTCTCTCAAGCTGAGACCCGAAAGCTTGTTGAGAACAGCTAGAATTCTTAGTCTGCAAATTTCAGTAAATAAGCAACTCGTGGAAGTGGTCTATGTGTTTTACTTATGCCTCCCAGTAGGGGGTGTGATTGAGTAGTATATAGAAAGTTGTTACTGGTTCTTTTGCAAGCTACCTTTTAGAAGAAAAATTCATATTGGCAGTGTCAATTAAGTGTAAACATTGCTGGCCTTTGATGATACTTGCTTATTTTTCCCCATTGCATATGCATTTTAAAATTATCAAAATATAACCAACTTTAGCAAATAATTTGGGCAATTTGACAGTTATCTGTCTGAAAACTTAAAGCATCCAAAAAGATCCAGAATAGCTTCACACACCTTTACACAATAATGAAGTTATTTCCTTGGTAATCCAAAGCAATCATTCAGGGAAGCAGTCCAAAGATAGGAAATGTAACTGTGGACCCCATTTGGTGTGATGTCTTGGCAATCTAGATTTTTATATTTCAAATAGTTAGTCAGAAGTGCCTGAGGGAACTCCTGTGCCAGGCAGGAACTAAAGTACATCAGTAAATATGAAATATTTATACTAGGCCTGCCTACTTCAGAAACTTCCTCCTGCAGCCATTTTTAGACAACAAATACCCATAATCCTTTCTCCACCTGAAGAAATCCCTGGGGCCTCAAACATATAGAGATAGTTCCAGGGGTGAAATCCAGCAGGTTCTGACAGGTTCTGGAGAACCGGTAGTGGAAATTTTGAGTAGTTTGGAGAACCGGTAGCGGAAATTTTGAGTAGTTTGGAGAACTGGCAAGTGGGGTGGGAATGGAGATTTTGCAATATCTTTCCCCCAGGAGTGGGGTGGGAATGGAGTTTTTGCAGTATCCTTCCCCTGCCACGCCCACCAAGCCACACCCACCAAGCCATACCACGCCCACCAAGCCATACCCACAGAACCGGTAGTAAAAAAAATGGATTTCAGCACTGGATAGTACCCACTCCAAACTGCTGGTAAGGGCAGTGATATATTTGACCTGGATTCAGTTAATTAAACATCTGGCCCCAAGGACCAAAGATGCTAATTTAGTGTATATATACAGTATCTGTATGTGTGTAAATGTTCAGGCATTGATGTATACAGTCAGCTTGAAAAAATACCAAAAGGGGAATGGGACATGATGAAGCCAAAGATCTGTAATAGCATTTTGGAGTGGAGATGGAACAAATAAGCATGTATGTTTGTAAGAAGAATTCAGACTGCCTCTTTGGGAGTTCATTCTACTCCCTTTTTGATACTGTATTACTTCACATGGAGGAGATCTATGTGGTCACCAAGAGCTGACACCAATTTGATGACACATATTAACTGAACAGAGAGGAAGTTCTGCACACATTCTTAATAATGTCTGAAAAGAGCCCTTGGATACAGATGTTAGATGCCCAGAGCTTCTGAGTGACCCAGAAAAAAGCATAGAAGTTATTTTCCACTTATCAAATTATGGGAATTGGATGTTTTTTGTTCTGCCTTCTGAAACAGGCTTGGCGGAGATATCCAACACAGTTTTTGCCTGTCAATAATTTTCAACAGAAAGCCAGGGGAATAGCAGATATGAAACGGTATCTTATACAAGCTTAGCGCAGCTCTAATTGTATAAGAGGAAATGATTACAATTTTTATTTTCAGAAATCCTCTCTGGGGGCGTCTATATTGGAAAGAACAAACAGCTATGTCACATGAACACAATTGATTGGGAAGACATCATCCGGGATCCAAAATTCCAGGCAGTGGTCCATGACAATGGGGAGAAATGTGAGTATTGGCCACCTGTTCACATCACCTCTCATTGGCCTTTCATTTACACAGGAGACTTTAAAGATTGTGTGCTTCTTCTAGAGCAATGGCTTAGTTTTACCCAACCTGGTGTTTTCCAGATATTTTAGAATGGCAACTCCTAAACTTAGATTAGTGGCCACATTGCTGGTTGGAAATTTTGAGAGTTGCAGTACCAATATCAGTAAATCCTGAACTAGGACCATTTGGTCAGCAAAGTCTGGTTCATTAGCTAAAAGAAAGCATAGTAGAAGAAGAGGAACAAAGGTTGGAGAATCAGAAATTAAACTAGAAAGAGCTGTTTTATCTAAGGATATAAGTTTTATTTAAGTGACTTTGGACCAGTCACTCGCTCTCAGCCCAATCCACCTCAAAGGGTGGTTGTTGTGAGGAAATTAAGATGAGAAAGGAGTATAAGATATGTTTGTCACCTTGAGTTGTTTAAAAATAATATTAAAGGCAGATATAAATTAAATAATCAATAAGTAACTTAGGATGGCACTGAATGAAAGGTAATTATGACTGGTCCTCAGAGTTCCAACCATCCCAGCACCTGTGTAGTCACATGACCACAAGCTGGGTGTGTGGCAACCAATTTGCACTCACAACTGGTTGCATGGCCCCATGATCATGTTTAAAAATTTTTAAATGAACCTTTCGAAGATTTTAAAGGGTTCAGCCTAAAGTTCCAGAAGTGTAAGAACAGCCTGTTGGTAGAAGACTAGCATTCATCTTGCATGGTAACCCTGCTTTTAATCCATCAAGCTCATTATCTCTGTTGTGATGCTGTGTGTCTTTTCCTCCCCCCACTCTCATGCAGGTACTCCATGCCATGAAAACTGCAATGGCCGCTGTTGGGGGCCTAGTCCTGAAGACTGTCAAAAGTGTAAGCATTAGAAAATATCTGACATAATTCAGCTATTATGTTTAATTAAAAGTTGGAAGTCAGCATTTTTTTAGTCTTTTCAGGGCTTTTTCTAGCAGCAATGTAGTTCTGTCTTTTCAACAAGGTGAACTCTCCGATGAACCAATGGCGTTGAAGCCAGAAGTTTGAAATCATGAGGAAAATTTCCTTTCAAGGCAATTGCTTATAGGCTATGCAAAGAATTTGAAAGCTGTGTTTCATGAAGCGTCTTAGCATAAGTGTTGGTACTGCCCAGAGTCACTTTTTGTGAGATGGGCGGCTATACACATTTGATAAATAAATAAATAAATAAATAAATAAATAAATAAATAAATAAATAAATAAAATAAGTGGCATGTCCCTTCTTGAGGCAAGCATCTTAAAGCATCTGGAGATGGCATTCAAAGCAGCCCTATCATCTTTGCAGAGGACGGGATTGCTTTAAAACTTCAGAAAGATGTTCCACTTCTGCTAAATCACTTTCAAATGCTTTGCTCAGCTCTGGTCCCTTGTGGAGAAGAAAACTATACAAGCTTTGCCTCACCTGAATCACAGTTAAAAAAAGGGGAAAAGACCAAACATCTGACAACTTCAATCCTCTTTTTATGGCTGAGCTACTGTGATGCAGAAAAGTTTCAAGAGTCTGCAAATAAACTAGGCCAGATCAATTTAAAGTGGAATCAGAATATTTGGGCAACAAAACAGATTATTGTCTGAACATGCTATTAAAAATAGTTTTTAGGTGTGAGACTTCCCAACCAACATGGGCAGTTGTAATGCTACTTGGGGATTCTGGGAGTTGTAGTCAAGTGTTGATTGTGTTGAGTCTGGTGATCGAAGAGGCTGGAGACAGGCTTCAGACAAATAGCTCTTTATTTAACTATGTACAAGATCCAGCAGAGAGCCAGTCTGACAGCTAGCCCTTTTATAGGGAGCTGTCAGATGGCTCAGCCAATCAGCGGTCTCCATTTTCCCGCCTGAACAGAGGACCTGGTTGTAACCAGGCAGTCTGGGTATCTAACAGATTGCATTAGAAAGTTGGTTTTTCATCAGCAAAATTGCCCATGTATGGATAGAAACAAAACCCATTTTGCTGTTTCAGAATGGTTTACTGTGTAGAAAACGGTGTTATTTATTTCCTTTAAATTATGTATGTTTTCCACTTGTGGAAAACCAGTGCAAAATCATTCTTTAAAAAAACACAAGCTGCAAATACAGCAAAACTACCTTCCCATTCCCATTCATGTCAGTTCGGTGTCATTTAAACTCTGGGATTAGAGTTTGCTAAAGTTCACTTTAAACATATCAATGATAACTTCCCAAAGGCTTGCAATTGTCATTATTATTTTAAAAGGTTCTGTGTTAAAGGATCACTATTAAATGTGTTCATGTAGGTACCCAAAATCCTTAGATTGGAGAGAATGAGTGGCCTTTAGAGGGCTACCAGGACACTGACCAGCATTTTTTCTCTCTCTCTACCTTAGTGACGAAGACCATCTGTGCTCCTCAGTGCAATGGACGCTGCTTTGGCCCCAACCCCAATGAATGCTGTCACGATGAGTGTGCAGGAGGTTGCACTGGGCCGCTCAAGACAAAGTGCTTTGTACGTAACCAGGACCGGTTTCTGGGCTGACCTTCACAAGTGCCATTACCTCATCTAACAACTCTGCCTCTTTTTTCTGTATTAGGCCTAGTTTCCTCATTTCTACCCTTTTGCTAATACTTCCAAAACGTCATACCGTCTCAATCCTACCACTTTCTTTTGATTTCTAGAGTCTGCCAGCCAACGCCACCCTCCTCCTTGCTAAATCTTCGCATTTGTATCTTTGTACAGTCTGGCCATCGCTAGTTCTTGAACTTTAAGGCCTTTTGTTTTCATCCCAGAACTAGTGTATCCTGCCTTTCTGCCTTTCCTGCGTTCCTTCCCACATTTTCTGTCTCTGGTTTCCCTTGATCTACAATCTTTTGTGAGGTGCCAGGGAGAATTTGAAGCCCTTGTTGTGCAATATCCATCCCAAATCTTGTCTCCTTTTAATTTGTTCAGGTTCTGTTGTGTGCTATCAGGAAGGGTGGGGGAGACTCTGTCTTTCATTAGGAGAAAAGTCTCTCAGCCTGGGATGATGGGGACAAAGTCTATTTCATCATCTAATGACTTTCTTTCCTCCACCGCAGGCCTGCCGTCACTTCAATGACAGTGGAGCCTGTGAAACCCTCTGTCCTCAGCCAATGATCTACAACAGACTCACTTTTCAGCTGGAGCCCAATCCTGATGCTAAATACCAATATGGTGGTGTTTGTGTCAAAAATTGTCCACGTAAGTCCTAGGTCATGAATACAGTGATGTATTCAGATGAAACAGAGATAGATGAATTCCTGAGGGCTTTTCCTTCTGCTCCATGACTTTTTACGTTCCCTTTCCAGAGATGTTCTATCTCCCAGTCTTTCTTTGATTCGTAATATCTTACTCTCCAGCTACCAATTTCTTACAACTTTATTTTTCCCACCCTTTGTTTTACCTCCTCACAGATAATTTTGTGGTGGATCGGACCTCCTGTGTCAGAACCTGTCCCAATGACAAAATGGAAGTTGAAAAAAATGGCCAGAAGATCTGTCAGCTTTGTGAGGGACTCTGCCCAAAAGGTATGAATGGGAACAAGCACTTCTGACTCACAGACTTTATATGGGATTAGTGGATACACACTTGAAAGTCTCATGCAAGTAGTTTGTTAATCTTAATGATGTTAATGCACAAAATTATTTTAATTTAACCATTAATAATTCAATTCCCTTTGAAAGATCTTCCAAAACCAACCAAATCATCTGCAAAAGGTCTTAACTTTTAAGTCCTTTTAAAAATCTTTATGCCCACAATCCTCAAATGAAACTTAAATTTGTCATTAACTTAAACATCAAAGGTGCTTATTTTTAAAAAAATCATCCCAGCATCTATTACTTTGAAATTGAGCAGGCTTCATCCGGCTTCTTATTGGTCCAGGTGGAACCAGTTTGTAAATTACTAATTGTCCTCAGATGTAATCTTCCAGTTGGTGTAACGTTTTGATTCTCCCAACTCAAATTATTTCCTGGGTGAAGAAGTAAAAAGAAAAACCACAATCTCAATGAACCCCTGAGTAAAGTCTGAAAAACTGAATATGTATAATGTTTTATAGATTTTGCATCATCTATTCTGTATGGGATGGAGGGGTGGAGCTGTTAAAATTATTTCAATGTATTTTCAACTTTGAATGAATGAAACACTATTTATTCTTTATTCTCTTGTACTAAATTAAGGGAAAGACTGGGGGATGGGGGAATGAAAGCCATCCACAATGGCCACCCTAACGACTGATTTTACCAGGGTCATTGTCTATCATATATCAGCTATCCCATTCAATTACTCCAGATACCCTTGGTTGGACATGTGCATGACAAATTAGCTGCATATTATTTTTGAAAAACTTAAGTGGGTTTACTGGGAATGTATTAGACTGCTGCTTGTGATCTTTTTAAAGAAACCAGTGCAAAAACAGACACACTTGGACTTTATGTCCTTGGAAATATGCATGCTGATGATTACAAAGGGTAAAATCATATGACCCTAACTCAGAGCCATTCCAAAACCTGGGACAGAACCCAGTCCCCCTAAACCTTCTCTTTTCCATTAACTGCATGGGAATATATAAAGTGAGAGGCTAAATTGGAGTCATTAACCAATTGACTGTTGAGCTCATACTTTCTCTTCTCTACAGCTTGTGAAGGGACTGGTATTGGAAGCAAATATCAGACAGTAGATTCCAGCAACATTCACCGATTTATAAACTGCACCAAAATCTTGGGCAATTTGGATTTTCTTATCACTGGTCTAGAAGGGTAAGTATGTGTCTCCCTGTGTTATTTCAAATTATATCCTGTCTTTCTGCCACTTAAATATGCAAAGATGGTGTCTCATTCTAAACATAGCTATATTTGTTGAATGGTTCAGTCTGAGCTTGGGTTGTATTCTCATATCTCTGGATCCCAGCAAATTGGAATGGAAATAGATATAGCACCTCTTTTATCCTTCCTTCCTTTGCCCTCCAGTTGCTACCATGTTTGTTGGAATTTGGTAATTTCCTGGTAACAAGCATGAGGCTATCCTTGAACTTACAGCATACGAAATAACAGAATTGGAAAGGACCTTGGAGGTCTTCTAGTCCAACCCCCTACTCAAGCAGAAAACCCTATACCATTTGAGACAAATGGCTGTCCAATCTCTTTTTAAAAACCTCCAGTGATAGAGCACCCACAACTTCTGGAGGCAAACCGTTCCACTGGTTGATTGGTCTCACTGTCAGGAAATTTCTCCTCAGTTGTAAGTTGGATCTCTCCTTGGTTAGTTTCCATCTAGTACTTGCCCTGCCCTCAAGTGCTTTGGAGAATAGGTTGTCCCCTTATTCTCTGTGGCAGCCCCTGCTATCATGTCATCCCTAGTCCTTCTCTTCGTTAGACTAAATATACAGTAGTACCCAGTTCCTGCAACTGTTCATCATATGTTTTAGCTTCCAGCCCACTAATCCCCTTTGTAGCTTCTCTGCACTCTTGTGGATACTAACTTATGGATACTAATATATGCTAACTAATATATACTAACTTATGGATGTTATATTCATAGTCATGTAAATAATCACATACTTGGAATTAAGGAAATAAACCAAGTTGGAATAAGTTATGCTATAAGATATATATATATTCCTATAATGAAATTCTTGAAGAAAGCGGCTATCAGATTCTTTCTCAAGGTGTTCCACTGGTTCTGACCAGCTCCATTCTTTCTACAGAGACCCTTGGCACAACATAAGTGCCCTGGATCCAGAAAAACTCAATGTCTTCAGGACAGTGCGAGAGATCACTGGTGAGTTGGGGTGCAGAAATCTTTAGAGAAATGTGGAATATGCACAGTAGCATGTTGTGTATAACGCAGGTGGTAAGGACAGTACTCTTTGATATTTTATCTGTTTTCTGGTGTCTTCTTCCTGGTGTGAAACAAGCTTGAAGAAAAGCTGGCAAGTTAGAGAAAGTTATTTGGAAAAGAGAGTTTGGAACTCTGAGGAAGATTATACTTTGGGGTTTGGAAGAAGAAAAGCCCAAATTTCTTAGCTGCTGAGTCCCACATTTCTCTTGTGAGCTTTGAGCACTATGTTAGCAGAAAGATGGAATACAAATAAAGTGAAATTCAAATAAAATAAAATGAGATGTATGCATGATGTAATAAAACAGACTATGCAGGTCACAATGTACCACATCAAAAGTACAGGTTGGCTATTTGAAAAGAAAACTTGCATAATAAAGACTATTTCGGGAGATGGTGACCTATTAGTCATGCTGCCTAGACCTTATGGGAGCTTTCTGGAGAGTACCAGAAAGTCAAGCAAGGCCATTCTGGAAGTTAGAATAATAGTAAAATTTACATGCGGAGGTTTGAATTTTGGAGATGGCCTAATGGTAGCTCCCAAAGTTTGATTCTTAATATCACTAACCAACATATGCGATGTAACCATTTCATAATAACCATTTGGGGATTTTCTGGACTAAGAAACAGGATGAAAGAAGCATTGATAGGTCTGTAAATAGCAAAGGATAATGTTGCCCCCTTGAACATTTCTGTGAGTGAGGCAGGTCAGTTGCATGGTAAAAAGTCTTTATTTGGAGACACCTGGAGAGGAGGAATGTGCGACAATGATGGAACAAGGTATTGGGATTCAGAAATTACCAACTTCTTGTTGTAGGTTACTTGAACATCCAGTCATGGCCCAAGCACATGCAGAATTTCAGCATCTTCTCCAACCTGGTCACCATTGGTGGGCGCAGCCTATATAAGTAAGCATTCCCCCCCCCCCGATCCACATATTTTACCTTTGCGTTTGAACTGTAGGAAACTTTAAGGATGGTGATTCCTCCAATTTGCCTCTTTTACTGAAGAGAAGTTGGCAAGTTTGAAAAGCCCCTACAGTAAAGGCTTTGCCATAGTAGGTTCCAGTAAAGCAGGGGTGGGGAACCATGGCCCTATTATGACTTGTGGTCTTCAACTCCCAGAATTGGAGAATTCCTGAGCATGGCTGGCTCAGGAATTCTGGGAGCTGAAGTCCACAAGTCATAAAATGGCCATGGTTCAACCCTGCTGTGAAGGGTTTGCACCTTCATGCATATGGAGACTCCTTTGTAGGTGATCCAAGGATGGATCATGAAGACATGTGTTTGGATTCTGCTCTGCCAGTTTCCCACACTCATTGGGTCCGGTACTTACGAGTTTGAATGAGTTGCTTCCATTCCTCTTCTGAGACGGAGACTGCTCTGTGCTTTTTCTAGCCGTGGATTTTCTTTGCTGATTATGAAGAACATGAATGTCACCTCCTTAGACTTCCGTTCCCTTCAGGAGATCAGTGCTGGCCAGGTCTACATCACTGAGAATCGACAACTTTGCTATTATCACACCATCAACTGGGCACGTCTCTCTCGCCGGCGTCCAGATCTTAACATCAGGAGTAACAAATCTCCCAGGAAATGCAGTAAGTGAGGATAATAGAAAAGCGAGAGAGGCCGTGGAGGGATGCCATGAATGAACAGAATTAAACAGCAGCAGTTGTTTCTGTAGCAGTAATACAGGATGTGGCTAACTGCTGGACTAGGAATTATTTTTCAGATGTGAGCAAACCTACAGATGCGCATTACATAAAACTACTCAGCCCAACCTGCTGCCTTTCAGATACATTGGTTTACAATTCCCAGAATGTGGAGACAGCATGAAACACATCTATCCCATAGGAATGAACCGGTCACTTTTCCTCTCCAGGACTAACCTTACAAGGACATCCCGGAGTGCTCTCCTCTTCAACTTCCTAGAAAGGGAGCACTCTCATTGGAAGGGATGTTGCACTTACTCACACACTCAGCTTGTTGAGCAAGGTGGATCTTGTTAAGCCCCCTTTGCTTCCTACCTGGGTTTTCCAGATGGGTGTGGCTAGAGAAGACAAGACACAAAACCCGTCAACAGGGATGAAATAATTAGGGGAACACATACAAATTTCACTTTCAACCACTGAGGCATTCAGGTGGTTCTGAATAGACAGAAACCCAATGGATTTAAAATAGCAAATCTTTCCTGGTTACAATGTAAATTCTCTCTCTTTTCTCTCTTTCTCCCTCCCTCCCTCCCTCCTCTCTCCCTCTCTTCTCTCTCTCTCTCCTCTCTCTTCTCCCTCCCTCCCTCCCCCCCCTCTCACACACACACAGAGTCACTCACTCACTCACTCACTCATCCACACTTACCCAGTCCTTCTCAATTAGGCTGCCAGTCACTAGCTAGAGGGATGGAAGCTGCTAAGTCTGGATGCAGAAATGACTCCAGGGGTGGGCAGCTTCAGAACCCCTTTTTATCTTGCTTTGTTGATTAGCTAGGATTGGGTTTCCCCCCATGTGCTCAGGCCCAGCTTCCTTATCTGCTTCAGGTAACATTTTTTTTTCTTTGTTTCCTTAATAAATTTGCTTCTTATCCATCTCCCAAATGGATCTTTTAGTCAAGATTCCTAGCTTTTTGTCCTCTCCTGCTTACCTGCCTGGTTCATCTTTAAATTATGGCAGCTTTATGCTTATGTGCCTGGTTCATTATGGCAACTTCATCCTAACCTCATAAGGGAAAGTGATTTGATCAGACCCACTCAAGACAACATACATTTTCCACTTGCATTGTGCTTCTGCTTCTCAGTGTTCTTATAAAATGAATGATATGAGTCTGCTTTCGACGTGCGATTGTTTGCTGGTGGAGAGACCAGTCACAGGTCTTTCATAGACATCTTTCCCATCCAATTGCAGTGAACAAAACTGCAACCCCATAATATCCATACTCTAAAAATGCTCATTCACTTTTGCCCTCAGCTCTCTTGGCCAGTGCGACTCACAGATCTTCCACTAACCTCTCGATACTGTGGCCAATGAGAGAATGCTGGTTGCTTGCAATAATAGCGGTGTTGTCTGGGGACAGCAAGAGCTATTTATCAAATAGAGCCATCGGTGTTTTCAAAGGGTTCTGATTAAAATATATAATCTTAAGATGATTGGATTTGATCTGCTTTCCTTCAGACAGCTCAAAAATGAACAAAAGGGGCCTTGACAGATGGCTTCCATTTGTGATCCATTCTCTTTTCCTATCAGTTCAAGAGGGAAAAGTCTGTGACCCTCTTTGCTCCAGTGATGGCTGTTGGGGGCCTGGCCCAGACCAGTGTGTCTCTTGCCGAAACTACAGCCGTGAAGGGGTCTGCACTGTCTCCTGCAGCTTCTATGAGGGGTAAGAATAACAGCCAAGGGCGCTTGCTTCCCTCCTCCCTGGTTCCATCTCAGACCCGTGTTTCTAACACTTCCTTTTTCCCCTTGGCTACATGAAGGGAGAGTCGAGAATTTGCTCAAGGGGACGTTTGCTTGCCGTGCCATCCACAATGCCAGAAGATCGAGGGAGGCCTCACCTGTAATGGACAGGTATGAAAGAACACATTTTTTTAAGGAAGCAGTGGGGGGTGGGGGGAGGGATTAATTTTAAATTACTTCTTCATTTAACCACACTGCATTTTCAGAGGTAAGAGGCAGTTTAAAACATCTAAAATAATTTCCAGGAAATGTCCTGGGGCAAAACAGCTGCTCCTATTTCCTATCCTATAACTGCTTTTCCTAAACAAATGTAGCCTTTCCTGAGCTAGACAGGAAGAGCTGAGATGTTCCTCTCTTGGGAGGTAGTAAACAGGGCAGTAAAGACCCTGTTCTTTGTAGGTGACAACATGGTGAAGATGGGAAGACTGATAACCTTATCTTCTGAACTGTCTCTCTCTCTCTATGTATATATATATATATTCCAGTTTAATATCTATCCCCTCCCCTCTCTCTCTCCCACCCACCCACCCACCTATCTACCCTTCGAATAAAACTGCCATTCAGTAGAAGTTGGATTTATAACCTTAACTTCCGAACTGTCTCTATACATATATATATATATTCCACTTTAATTTCCATCCCCTCCCCTCTCTCTCTCTCCCACCCACCCACCCACCTATCTACCCTTCGAATAAAACTGCCATTCAGTAGAAGTTGGATTTATAACCTTAACTTCCGAACTGTCTCTATACTGGGTATTGCCTACCTGCTCTGACTCAAGGTTGTGGGTTCATTGTCCTCTTCCCATATACAAATGGTGTCCTGTTTTCCTCTTCAGGGTGCTGATGAGTGTGTGACCTGTGCAAACTATAAGGATGGGCCCCATTGTGTTGAAAGCTGCCCATCAGGAGTCCTTGGGGTGAAGGGACTAATCTTCAAGTACCCTGATGCCAACAAGGAGTGCTGGCTGTGCCATGAGAATTGCACAGAGGGGTAAGGGCTAAAAACAGCATCCAGATTGTTGCAATCATGTCTTCTCCAGCAATATCCCTCGTTGAATTCAGTCTCCCCTGCTGGTTGGGGAATTCTGGGAGTTGAAGTCCATACATCTTCAAGTTGCCAAGGTTGAGAAACACTATATTATATCACACTTCTGGTTGGTAATCTTGGTTACAGCCTTTTATTGATTTTAATTGCTGGTACCCTAACCCTAACCCCCCCCCCGAGAGGTGTATAAGTGTTGTCTGGGCAGGATATCATATTTGTACAAAAAATACAGGAGAGGCTACAAACATATCTGTCAAAGTGCCTGGAAAAACCCAACTTTTTCAGGTGTCTTTCAGGAAGAGGGCACACTGTGAGATGCTACGTTTTCTGCTTCCCAGCTCTGAGCCCAGGGCTTAGTGATTTCAGTCCAAAGTGTGAAATTAAGATCTTTTAAGTAGCACTAAGAGCATGGTTTCAGATAGTTACTTGGCTAAGATTCTTGCTGGCACTGTTAGGACTGCAGCCACAAGTGTTATTTTGTTCAAATGTCAGGAACACAGCCAGGTGAGGAAGGCAATGGAAAACTGCATTGGAGTTAATATAGGTAGTACAGTTTCTTCCTGGAGAAGCTTCAGGTGCCGCACTGTATTTGTGGGGTCAAGGGACCACAGTCCTTATAATGAAAATAAGGCTGTCCAAACCATTTCACAAGGAACAAAACAAACAATTATAGCTTTGCAGGCTTGCGAAGAAGGAGAAAAAAAGTCTCTAAATCATATTTGACTGATAAAAGGATACAAGGGTGCAAGAGTTTGAATTCCTCAGACTTTTTCATTGGGCAAGGTGGTTCTGAAAGCAAGAAATGGGGGAAAGTCCAAAAATTATACCTGACGTTTACGCCAAAATCTCTATCCGGATGGAGATTGTGGACTGAAGTATTTCTTAGTGCAAGGCATTATTAATATCCGGTTACTCACGGGGTTCGGGGACCAAAATATGGATTGCTTGCCCAGCTCTGAAAAAAATAAAATAAAGATCTGTAAAGTCCCCTGATGGCAAAATTAATAGGCTCCTGATGTTGGAAATCTACAGGAGAGTCATATCGGTAATACTCTGTGCTTGTCATAAAAGGAGAGCATTCCCTTTTGACCTACCTAGTTCTTCTGTAAGAAACATATTGGCTGGGTTCTCATCTTAGGCTGTTTTGTGGTTCAGGGCATTCTGCCATTCACTGTGGTTAGTTTACGGTTTGGGATGTTGTGTGAATGCAGGCAGTTGGATTATTTGAGTGAATCTGGGTTCAGGTAAGCAAGCTAACCCTATGCTTCCATTTCTTACAGGTGTTTTGGTCCAGAGATTGCAAATTGCTTCATTGTGGAACTGCCTGGCCCCAGGTACCTGTCAGGAGCTGTTGGGGAGACTGGGGGAGACGGGGAGAGGATATAAAAAGAGTGGGTGGGTAGAAAAGAGTCTTTGTGATTCTTCCTGTGCTCCCAGATGACTACTAATATTTGAAAGAAATTTTACCCTTACAAAGCATTGTAACCCAGATGTTACATCACCATATCCTTGTAACCCAGAAAGTCCTAAGTTCCATCTCTAGCATCTCCAATCTTGCCATTTGATGGATGGACATCCCGCTACATAGGCTGTGATGATCCCTGATTTGAATAACTTCTTAAGTATAAATCACACCTCGACTATAGACAAACACTCTACTTTTCTCTCTGTCTTCCTTGAAGACGATAGTGGCTGTCGTTTAAAATGAGTGTAAGGCTGAAAGAGATAATGAATTGGATTCAGATTTATTCAGATTAGATCCATAGGATTGGAATTATCATAATCTAGATAAAGCCACTGAGTTCACTCAGTTTACAAGGAACACTGGAAATAGATAATTTATTTTGTACTGTGATTATTTCTTTACTCCTTCCTTGCACAACATCTTCCTCCAACAGCTAGAAAATAACTTCAGCAGTTTCTTGTTATGTTATATAATATTTTATATTCTGCCCCAAAGCATACTGTATGAACAGCTGGTTGAAGATAACAGATTACAATCATTTTTTAAGAGTTAAGCCCTCCTTCCGTTAAAACCTGGTTAAAAATAAATGCTTTTGCTTCCTTATTTTGACAAAAAAAAAAATTTAGCCAAAGGGCTCCTCTTTCAAATTTCTTTTCCAAATTAAACTGTAATTGTGGCATGGATTCTCTCCAAGATTAACCCCTTTCCAAGACAGCGGGGCTTGAAGGAGCACTTTGGCACACCTGTGGAGGCTTCCACGGGCCAAGACAAGAAAACTGGCCAGGATCACAGCCTCTTCTCTCTGTTGGCTTCCCCCTCCCCAATGTTGTCCTTTTTTTTGTCCTTCCATCTAAGCACTCCTGTTTAAAAAAAATAGTTTCACAACCTGAGTTCTCAGCTCCCTCATACAGAAAGAATCTCAAGATTTCAAATAGGTGGTGGGAGGGGAGGATTAAGAAGAAATACAAATATATTGATTTGGGTATCACACATCCACCCTAGTGCAAAATTTCTACCTCTCCCAGCAGTGGCTTAAAAGGGTCCTTTTTAAGGGCCACGGTGGCGCAGTGGTTAGAATGCAGTACTGCAGGCTACTTCTGCTGACTGCCGGCTGCCTGCAATTTGGCAGTTCAAATCTCACCAGGCTCAAGGTTGACTCAGCCTTCCATCCTTCCGAGGTGGGTAAAATGAGGACCCAGATTGTTGGGAGCCATATGCTGACTCTGTAAACCGTTGAGAGAGGGCTGTAAAGCACTGTGAAGCGGTATATAAGTCTAAGTGCTATTGCTATTGCTATTCTTCTCATCCCATTCCCACTTTCTTCTGCTCCATTTTCAAACTTCTTTTTCCCACCAGTGCCCGTGGTTTGCCTGGAGGCCTTCATGGGTGGCATGGGCCGGCTAATGCAGGTTCTGGCCTGTTGCCGGAGGGCGAGGAGCATTCCATTTTGATCTCCTTCCCACGTACCTGTTTTCTCCCGTAAGAAGGGAAAGGAAGTTCCCACCTTTTTTTGTGGAAGCTCATTTCCCTTCCCTTTTTTTTCTCCTCCTCGTGCTCTTGAAACAGAGCCAAGAATGCAGGGGAGAAAGTCATTAGAACAATTGTGAAGAGGATTGCTGGAATTTGGGCTCCATGTTGGCTTGGAGCCCAGTTAGGTAGCAGTACCGTGGCTGGTCTTGAAAAGCTAAGTAGGGTCAAACCGGGTTAATGCTTCGATGGAGGAACACCAGGAAATTAGGCTAGCCTGGGAAGTCAGAAGAGCCTTTCAGAAAAAGGGAATCCCATTGTTTATTTATTAAATGTATATGTCACCCATCTCATCATCAAGCAAATATTATGTGCTTATACCCATAAACTCACCCTAAGAGTTCAGTTTCATTCAAAAGAGCTCTTGTTGTACTTGCTTGGAAAGTAAAAGTTTAGAATTGGGCTCACTTGACAAAACAAGTAGCCAACCCCCACCCCCCAAACTCCTTGTTATGGGTGAGATGCACTTTCTGTGATGAAAGGAGGAAGTTTGAACAGATTATAAAACAATTTGGCTCAAAGCCTTGAGGAGCAACATATAGTAAAAGGGGTGCTGGAGATGGAGGCATTTAGGAGGAATTGCTCGCAAACTTTTGCTATCCGGGTTGCCTTCCACCCTCAAATTTGGGACCTTCCTTGCTGCTCCATCTCTGTCTCTCAAAGGACTATAGAACTATGGCAAGCACTTTGATGCTGGGCAGCATTGGTGCCAGTCACCTTTCTTGATTGCCCATCTGCCAAATGCATCGCTCCTTGGCTGGAGCATCTCCAGCATCAGGCATTGGTGTACTGAAAAGTGATTTATGAGCAACCTTCTCAAAGAACAATAAACATGCTCACTGGGGGATTGATTTATATGAGCATTCTATTTTAGAACGTTCATCGTGTTCCACTTTCATTTTCCGTGGTAATTCTTAAAAAAGGGTCTGAGAGGCTGAGTTTTTCCCCCCTTAATCTGATTCAGATTAAGTCCATTTGCTTATATTTGCCCATTTGTTCTGCCTCTATCCCTCCCTCAAGAAACATCTTACATGTCTGTCATCCCACTACTGAAGCTGAACTTGTATGGCCTTCTCATTTCACCAGCTGCAGCTTGAGGGCCAGAAACCTGTTTCCAGATGAAGGCTAGGATGTTCAGGATGTTGCTGAAATGTTTCTCTCTCTCCCCCACCCCACCCACTTTCTTCCTTACTGTTTTTTCCATGCCTGTGTATAATTGTGATGCATGCACGGTCCTAACATACAGTGCTTCTCTTAGGAAAGCTCCAACAATGATTGCTGTGATGGTTGTGGGTTGCCTCTTCGCCTCCTGCTCATTTGTTTTGCTCACCTTCTTGTACTGCCGTGGCAAGAAGATTCGGAAGAAGAGAGCCATGCGCAGATACTTAGAGAGAGGGGAGGTAAGATGATACATCTGGGACATGTTGAGGATCACAAGTAACCTGTCAGATTTGACCATATGGAAGGAATTATTATCCAAGACCCGATCCTGATCTCTTTATGTTGGGTGTGTGTGGGGGGGCAGTCTATTAAAGCTGTACCTTTGCCTGGGAGTAAGTCCAAATTAAACCCAAGCAGGTTGCCTTCAGAGTATAGAACTGAACTTTGCCTGAAGGTACAGCCAACTACCTTGAAATGGAAAATATCACACTAGAGAAAAATTAAGGAATTTTCCACTTAGGGCTGCCCTAACGTGCACTGATAATTGGAAAATATATTTTTAAAGGGTGGACTTCAGTTGCCCAGTTGAGCCTGCCATTTGACACTGTTAATATCTCCCTTCTCCCCACCCTACAGACACCCCTGGGGTCCATCAGTAGCTTTGCTTGATGGAGGTGGTGGCGATGGGAGATATTGTGCCTGTTCTTGAGGACTATGAGAAATGTCTTCCTAAAAGAAATATCGGTACTAAAAATTCCACTGAAAAATGCTGGCATGATGGGGAAGAATTTCACAGTTATTTGGTATCATCTTGGTACAACCATTTGTGAGAAGAGAAGGCTAGCCTTCTCAAGATGCCTGTTGCCATCCTAGTGCTGTGATTTTTGTAGATTGAAGTGAAGCTTATTTTAAAACTCTTGAAAGTTTTGGTATGTTTGAGAATTATGGTGCTACTATCACAGGAATAAGCAGCACTGTGCCCATAGGCACAAATGTGCCTTAGGTTCCTTGCTCTCCTGATTTTAAATATTTGTTTTAACAAAAATAAATGATTAGAAAAGTTGTTGGTTGCAAAGTGAAGAATTGGCTCTCTACATCATATTTATAACTCTGTGTCATATTTATACCCAGCAAAGCCTTTGAAAACCTACAAAAATCCCACTAGGATGGCAGCAGGCAACTTGAGAAGGCTAGTCTTTTCTTGTCACAAATGGCTGTTTTGTTATTGCATCCATTTTATAATTAGGCAAGTTTCTTGTGCTCTTAGCCCCAAAAGTTGCCCACCCCTGCCTTTTCCAAGAAGAATACTGAGAAAACAAGGAGTACCTGGCCTGTTTTTGTTTTTGTTTTTTCTGTAAGAGTTTGGAACCTCTGGATCCCAGCGAGAAAGCCAACAAGGTCCTGGCTCGAATCTTCAAGGAGACAGAATTAAAGAAGCTGAAAGTTCTAGGATCAGGCGTGTTTGGAACAGTGCACAGAGTAAGTTGGAAACCTGGAAGGAAGAGCTTCTTCTTTCTGTGGGGTTAAAGATGCTCCAGGCTGCTTCAAGCTGCAATGTAGCAAGGGGCAGACAATATTGTGAAGAATAATTTGCAGCTAGCTAGACAATTCTATCTAATACAACTGGGGAAGTTGGAAAATGAAATAAGTAAACCTGTTGAATGGGGTAAGATTGCACTGGATGGTTTTTGATTCTTTACAGCCCTGCTGATTCTCTACAGCAGTGTTTCTCAACCTTGGCAACCTTAGGACATGTGAACTGCAGCTCCCAGAATTCCCCAGCCAGCCATGCACTAGGAGTTGAAGTCCAGACGTCTTAAGGTTCCGAAGGCTGAGAAACACTGCTCTACAGCATTTTACTCATATCTGGCCCCCTCCAGGTATGGTGGACCTACAATTCCTAGAAGCTGACTAAGCATTCTGGAAATTGTTACTTACCAACACATCTAAATGTTAAGCGCTATTGAAAAATGAACCGGTTCCTTTCAGAGGAAGGGCAAGATCTTCCATGCTAAACTAGTTGCAGTAAATGAGCCTCTTCCTAATATTTATTAAAGATGAAGTCAGAAGTGATACTTCTTGCCTTGTTTATTGTCACTTTTCATTCAGCAGCTGCTCTAGATATCTGTGAAAACACGGTGGCCCCTGGAATATCCTCTACTCTATGGTGAGGGAAAGAGGCTAGTGTACCAACAATCATAGAGTTGCAAGGGGCCATTTAGGCCACCAAGACCAACCCCTGCTCTTTGCAGCATCCAAAACAGATGGCTGGCTATACTCCATTTGAACGCCCCCAGTGAATTAGAAGCTACCGCATCCTGCATAATTGGTTCTACTGTCAAACTGCTCTTATAGTGACTTTTTTCTAATATTTATATAACCTAAATTCTGTGTCCTGAACCCTGGAACTAGAGTATAGATGCCAATGTTCTTGTACATGACATCTTCTAGGTATTTGAAGGTATTTGAAAATGATTAATGGGACAACACTGTCATAGTTCTCCTGAACCATTTTTTTTTAAGGCTAAGCATACCAAACAACTTCAGTATCTCTTCATAGGACGTAGCCTGATCATCTCCACTGCTCCTCTATGAACCTCTTCCAATTTCTCTGCCATCTTCTTCAAGTGCAGTGCCCAGTGCTAAACCTGTATTTGAGTTGTGGTCTGATCAAAGCAGAATAAAAAGGAATGATTGGTTTTCATGATTTAATTGAAATGTTTTTGTCGCTGCAGCCCAAAACTGCAGTTGCCTTGCTTAGCAGCTAAATCTCACTACTTGTCCTACATTCAGTTTATGATCAGCTACAGTTCACGAGTACTTTATCAAGTCAAGCATCCTTCATTCTCTACATTTGCTTTCTGTTTCCAAAGTAACATTGCATTTGTCTCTCTTAAACAGAGAAGTGACTCAGCTCAATATGCTGTGGGGTATTATATAAAGAGCACCCTGACTTTCCGCTTTGACTGAGATGGAGCTATTAAAAATTCTGATGATGGGCAAATATGACCTTCAATCAGAGCTATCGCTGCTCCATGGTTAAAAGTTTAGACTAATGGGATCCCGTGTTTCTTCTTTTGTCTGAAAAGAGAAGCAGATAGGAAAAATTCCACCTAGAGTTTGCTGAATGACAGACTGGATAAGATAGATAAGAACTTTAGAAGATCATGATTCCCAGTGATTCCTCAACATTTATTGTTTTATGCATGGTTCCTCATTTTAAGCAATTGATCATTCCCAGTTTTCCTTCTTTCTAGGGGGTCTGGATTCCAGAAGGAGACTCTATTAAGATCCCTGTAAGCATCAAAGTTATCCAGGATCCGAGTGGTCGACAGTCCTTCCATGCTGTAACTGATGTAAGTGCCACATAGGTCACAGGCAGAGAAGGTGCGATTGGCCTCCACAAATTCCTTCTCGTGCACAAGCAGGCAGGCAAGAAATTAATAAGATCATTATCTACTGATAAATTTCTGGGTAAAGTGCAGTAAATGTCAAAAGGCATCGGATTTCCTGTTTTTCAACTGCAAGGAAATCATCTTCAGTGCAGTTGATCTGGATATGAATTGCTTGCTTTTGACTGAGTATTTATTCAACTTTGCTGGTCACTTTTAATTGTGGTGGAATTGCTAATAGCTGATAACTCAGAAGTATTTTTTTTTTATTGGTACACCTCAGTGTTTCTGTAGGACTGAAGACTTTGCATCTGTGATTACTTATTATGGTCCTCATAATCATTCTCTTTGTAGTCCTAATCAGAAACATTTAACACGGAAGATGGGGAAGGTGGTCAAACATAAATTGTGGTTATTTATCCCACCTTTTTAACATATAATTAAAGGTGGGTGAACTTATCTAATGTTTCTGCCTCCTATTTTCTCTACCACAACCCTATGAAGTGGGTTGGGCTGAGAGAGAGTTGACTGGCCCAGATTCACCCAGTCAGCATTCCTGCCTAAGGTGGGACTAGAACTCCCAGTCTCCTGGTTTCTACGTCACCACTTTGGTCAATCTACCAAACTGGCTCTCAATATCTCACACCTTCTTTGCATATCAGTCTTTTGGGAATAGGACCATGATTGTCTGTCTGTCTGTCTCTGTCTCTGTCTCTCTGTCTCCCCCCCCCGCCCCCCCCCCACCCCCGGTGTGTGTGTCTGTGTAAAAACAAAGGGGAGTTTAGGGCATTTCTACATAGCCCTTGGTTTCACATCTCCAAACTTTATTTGGAGGGGAGAGGCCATTGCCTTCTTTTCCCTATAAGGCAGTGAAAGAAGTGTGTCTGACCACAGGCAGGGCACATTCTATAACAACCTGGATTTCTGTAACAGCGCCTTCCAGACATGTTGGTTCTATATATGCTGATTAGAAATTGGGAACTATAATCCTGACACATTTGTAGGAGGTCGGACTAAGGAAGGTTGTAGTAAATTAAATCATCTGTATGAACGTCAACACACACAGGACATTTATTATCTCATTTTTTGGAAGAGAACTGCCATAGGGCTGTACAGAAGTCCATGGTATTGACAACAGATTGGGGCAGGATGGGCAGGACAGAACTTTGGCAAATTACACCCAAATTAACCTGTCCATGTGCATTAAAATAACAACAACAAAACAAAAACCTTGTAGATAATGCCAAGCATTAGCATTGCAAGAAGGATCCTTATCTGAGGCTCTTTCAATAACACCATCATCGCTGCTTCATGATCCCCACCTCCTGCCCCTGTGGAAACTAGTATTCAAAACACAGGCTGACAGTCTGTTAGAAGCTTTTCTTGGCCACTGTTTGGAGGAGATGGCTAATCTCGTATATATGGCAGACTAAGGATATGGGGTTAGGTGGACAGGTGGATAGTGAAAAAGTCTGAAGCAAGCTGTGGCTAAGGAGTAGCAGTGTTGATTCTGTATTCAATCCGCACTAGACTTTTTTTTTTCTTGGAACTTTCCCAGTTCCTGCCTTCACTTTCAGCTGCGATCAAAGCTTTACCCTGATGCTACCTTTATTTTTCTTTTGTGCAGCACATGCTAGCTATAGGTAGCCTGGATCACGCATACATTGTACGTCTCTTGGGCATCTGCATTGGTTCCCAGCTTCAACTTGTCACCCAGCTTCTACCATTGGGCTCCCTGCTGGAGTACGTTCGAAAAAACAGGGATGCCATCGGCCCTCAGCTGATGCTGAACTGGTGTGTCCAGATTGCCAAGGTAGGTTTTGTACAAGAACAGCTGGAATTCTTTTCCGGATCAGTTAGGATCTCCCATTGTTTGAGGGAAAGAATGCCTTCCATTCTACTTCCGGCATATCCTAATTCAGGAACTGAGGAATCTTCTCTAGTATAATATGAGATATACCAGGGCCACCTGCAGGATAGACGAACAGCAAAACTTTAAGGACACAGAATATTTTGTGGAAGCACAATTACATTTTCACTGTCATAAATGGAGTTGGAGAAACGTCCCTTCTCTTTAACTTACTTTGCAGTTATGCGTCTGTACAAGGGTGTTGTTCTTGGTTGCTCTTTTGACTCATACAGGGCAGCTGCATGCCTAAACAGATTTAATCTAACGTGAACTAAGTGTACATCCTAAAACTTGTTTCAAAAATTTTGTATGATGTAATATATTTTCATAAGTTCCACAAATGTTCAACCTCCTTCAATTTTGCTCTTCCCCAACACATTCTTGGATGGCCCCACAGCAGGGGTGGGTTCTACTTACCTTCCCTACCAGTTCTGATCGTGACGGAAGTGCGCATTTTGCCCCCGTCGCGTCGCGCAAAACACCCGGAAATGACCCTTTGCGCATGCGCAGAAGCCTTTGGGCATACGCAGAGGGTTATTTTTCAAGCCACGGCAACCGGAGGACTGGTTCGGGGGCGTGGACCGCCAGTCTTTGCTGCCTGTTCGGCGAGTGGCGGTAAATTTCCGCTACCGGTTCTAAAGAACCGGTCCGAACCGGCAGCAACCCACCTCTGCCCCACGGATGAGAGTGCTTACCGATCCCGGGATCTGCAGTCCTTTCAAAACTCACAATCTAACATGAAATGCATGAAATGAAATACTTGGTTTATATTAGGATGAGCTGAGCTAACATGTAAGGGCAGGGTTAGCATAGAATATTATGAATCAGATGCTCAAATCATAATGAATCCAACTGTCTTGAGCTTTGGAATACAGTCATTCATAAGAAGACTGATTTTATCATGCATGGTGGAATTTGCGAAAAAGCAAAAAAACAAAAAAACAAACCCCAGATAGAAATGCATAGGTGATACAAAGAATTCTAAAGTTTAATACTCGGCTGAAACCAGAACTGTTCTTACTTGGACTTATAGATAACCAATTAGAAAAAACTTACGGAAGTTTGGTTTTGTATATGGCAATTGCTTCAAGACTACTATATGCATAAAGATGGAAAAGTAGTGAAATACCTCTAGTAGAGGAATGGGTTGTAAAGATGATGGAATTCATGGACATGGCAAAATTGATACCTCCTCCTCTTAATGTTCAGGGTATGTACTATCTGGAAGAACATCGCATGGTACATCGCAACCTGGCTGCCCGTAATGTCTTGGTTAAATCCCCTAGCCAAGTACAAGTGGCAGATTTTGGCATTGCTGATTTGCTCTACCCAGATGATAAGAAATACTTCTACAATGAAATTAAGGTTAGTACCTGTTTCAGGGAAGAGAGAGAGAGAGAGAGAGAGAGAGAG
>QLTV01003279.1:337825-412413 GCA_003457575.1 Thermophis baileyi | reverse complement strand
AGAGTGGAAGAGTGGATGGATGGATGGATGGATGGATGGATGGATGGATAGATAGATAGATAGATAGATAGATAGATAGATAGATAGATAGATAGATAGATAGATAGATAGATAGATAGATAGATAGATACATACATACATACATACATACATACATACATACATACATACATGCATACATACATACAGTGGATGGATGGATGGATGGATGGATGGATGGATGGATGGATGGATGGATGGATGGATGGATGGATGGATGCATGGATGCATGGATGGATGCATGGATGGATGCATGGATGGATGGATGGATGTGTATGTGTGTGAGAGCACTTCTACATGAGTGATTTGTACCAATTTACATACAGCTGTAGATATGCCTGATTTCACAATTGGACATTGGGGAGAAAAGTTCATTATTTGTACCTCTGCTCTTGGTCATTGAAACTGGAGCAAAGCTATCTTTATATTCCAAGTGGTGATTTTTGTTGCTCCACAAGCAGTCAGATGGGTCAGGACACCAATTGAATGGTGCTCTTCTCACACTCTTGGTTGGCTGGAAGAATCATGACTGAACACATGACATGTCAAGGTTTTATTACCAAGGAGTTGTGAGCTACAATTTGACAAAAATATATCCTTTAAGATTTAAAGTACCACTTTATTTCAAAAGTTCCAAGGGAAAGGGAATCACATTCAGAGTTGCTCAACCCACGAAGAAACTTCTACCAATGTCTCCATGGATGCATATCTACAGGTAAATAAAATTCATTCTTAGAATTTTTCTTTCTTTATGTTTTTCAGACACCAATAAAGTGGATGGCATTGGAGAGTATACACTTTGGAAAATATACACACCAAAGTGATGTGTGGAGTTATGGTATGTGTCTGATTGTTCCATCTGTTAAGAATTTGACTGTAGCTACTCAATCTTTGTTATTGTTATAAGTTTGTAGAAATCAAGACATTTTTAGGGATCCTTGGTGCTCTGATGATGTTACATAGTTTGGTAATGAAACATCTGCAAGAAAACAGTCGAGATCAGAAGGCACCAAGGACCCCTCATTTCCTCCCTGAGCTACAAATATTCTACTCTTATTGGTACTTTTGTTTTACTTGATCCTGCTTAGTTATAGCTTGGTTTGCTTTCTTGGACTTCATATTCATCTCTAATGATAAAACAAACATTTCAAGACAGAGAGACAAATTCAGGCTTTGAAATATTACATTTAAAGATTGAATTTAAAGATTTCAGTTAAAGATCTTTTCAAACTGAATCTTAAAATAAATGCGTTGAACTAAAATTGAAGTGAATGCTATCGAATTGACTAGTTTAATCAAATTAGCTCAATCTGATGATTTTATTTACTTATTTTTATTTATTTATTATGAAATTTATTTGCTGCCCATCTCATATCCAATGACTGGGCAGTTTACAACATAAAAACATTAGAAGACATGACAGGTAGTCCTCAACTTACAACAGTTCGTTTAGTGACCGTTCGAAGCTACAATGGCACTGAAAAAAGTGACTTATGACCGTTTTTCACACTTACAACCGCTGCAGCATCCCTGTGGTCATCTGATAAAAATTCAGACGCTTGGCAACTGACTCAAATTTATGACGGTTGCAGTGTCCCGGGGTCATGTGATCACCTTTTGCGACCTTCTGACAAGCAAAGTCAATGGAGAAACCAGATTCACTTAACAATCATGTTACTAACTTAACAACTGCAGTGATTCACTTAACAACGGTGGCAAGACAGATTGTAAAATAGGGCAAAATTCACTTAACAAATGTTTCGCTTAGCAACAGAAGTTTTGGGCTCAATTATGGTCATAAGTCAAGAACTACCTGTACAATCATCAATTACAAAAATGACACAGCAGATAAAATCATTAACACAAGATGGAAAAGAGAGAGCCAGACACATGGGGGGTGGGAGGGGGATCCAGTTTTTATTAGTCAACTGTCTCTGGTATGAAACTCCCCAACTGGGTCCCAAAGCCATCTGGCAGAGTCAGATCTTAAAGCTTTTACGAAAAGTCAGGAGGTTGGGAGTCAATTTCACCTCAGGGGATAGAATGTTCCAGAGAGCAGGAGCCATGACAGAGAAAGCTCTTCTCTTGGATCCCACTAGCCAAAATTCTTTGGCTGACAGGATCTGCATTGTGTCCCCTCTGCCAGCACGGGTGGGGCAGGCCAGTCCCATCGGGGTGAGACAGTTCCTCAAGTAGCCTGGACCCATGCCATGCAGGGCTTTATAAGTGATGAGCGACACCTTGAATTGCACCTGGAAGCAAACAGGCAAACCAGTAACACGGACCATTCTTGAGGCCCTAAGAATTGCCCATGCCACCACCGCAGTCTGTGCCAGCTATAACTTCTGAATGCTCTTCAGATTTTATGGTTTGAATTGACTCATGTTGTTGAATTATCTAAATCAGTTCAAGGGCGATTCCCACAGCCCTACTAGACCTGCCTTCATTATGCTTTAAGATACTTTGAGATCTTTGGTAAACTGATCCTCCAGTAAGAACTCAGAGATACTCTAAAGATTTTTATTAGTAACAATCAGCTTGAGAACTGTGAAGTGCTTGTCCTCCTTATGCATGGGGAAAATGGATCTGTAGTCTGTAATTTTCCTCCTTCCAGATCAAAACATGCAGTAAATGAGAAGAAAGCAGGAACAATCTGCCCACACTCTTGGCAACTGTTTTGGTCCCCCTGACAACATTCCACTTGCTTTTTAGGAATCTTTGTGCTAGGTTATTAAGAGCTGCTGCTTGCTGAATACTGGTTCTCCACTCATGGGCAATACAGGTAGTCTTGGACTTACAACCACAATTGAGCCCAAAATTTCTATTGCTAAAATTTCTTAAGTGGCCTTTGCCCCATTTTACGACCTTTCTTGCCACAGTCGGTAAGTGAATCATTGCAGTTGTTAAGTTAGTAAAACGGTTGTTAAGGGAATCTGGCTTTCCCATTGACTCTTGCTTGTCAGAAGGTCGCAAAAGGGGATCACATGACCCCGGGACACTGCAACCGTCATAAATATGAGTTGGATGCCAAACATCTGAATTTTGATCACGTGGCCATGGGGATGCTGCAATGGTTGTAAGTGTGAAAAACAGTCATAAGTCACTTTTTCAGTGCTGTCGTAACTTTGAACAGTCACTAAATGAACTATTGCAAGTCGAGGACTACCTGTAATCATCTCTGCTCCTGAGATTGTGGAAGTCTTCTGGCTTAGACAGAAGAGACTGTCTACAATGTTGGGTGCCAGGAGACTTTCTCCTTTAATGTTCTAAAGCAGGGGTCTCCAACCTTGGCAACTTTAAGACTTGTGGACTTCAACTCCCAGAGTTCCTCAGCCAGCAAAGCTGGCTGAGGAACTCTGGGAGTTGAAGTCCACAAGTCTTAAAGTTGCCAAGGTTGGAGACCCCTGTTCTAAAGTTTAAAAAGGCTTTCTAACCTAGAGATTCCATGGATAGATTTCAGGAGAGTTGTGAACTTGGATGGAAAAAATTATAACTCTATTTATACATATATTACAGGTAAAGCTGTTCAGCTAACCATGCAACATCTAGTTTGACCTATTCACTCACATTTTTCATCCTAACAGGAGTGACATTGTGGGAGATGATGACTTTTGGAGGAGAACCTTATGCTGGAATCCACCTTTCAGAAGTTCCTGACCTACTGGAAAAGGGAGAACGCCTCTCACAACCCCAGATCTGCACCATTGATGTCTACATGGTGATGGTAAAATGTATGTATATTTATTTTTATACTCCTGCTTCACCAACACCTTCTAAAATAATGTTTTTTTCATTAACTAATCAAGAAACCACAGGTTTTATGATGTTACCCTAAACCCGGAGTGGAGAACTATGGCCCTTTTATCCAAAAGTGCTTTTTCCAAGAGGCAACTGGACTTTCTGGTTTTTCTTTGAAGACGTTTCGCTTCTCATCCAAGAAGCTTCTTCAGCTCTGGGACAACCGTGACCTGGATGACTGAGAATCTCCATAGACATATGGCCCTTTTATGACTTGTGGACTTCAGCTCCCAGAATTCTTGAGCCAGCATTGAAGTCCACAAGTCATAAAGGGGCCATAGTTCCCCCGCCTCTGTCCTAAACTATAGGAGATGTGGTATTTGGTGCTTATTTGAAAGATTTTTTTTACCTTTTCTAACCTTACAGGCTGGATGATTGATGAGAACATTCGTCCCACCTTCAAAGAGCTAGCCAATGAGTTCACACGAATGGCCCGTGACCCTCCTCGCTACCTGGTGATTAAGGTCAGTTGTTGTTGACTCCCTTTCCCAGCTGAAGTTACACATTAAACCAATGGGGACCTTAAAGGCGTTAAATACTCAACATTGGTTAAGCATGCATTCATTACATCCATGAGATGTCCTTATGCTTTTCTTCTGCAGTCCTAGTTGGTCAGTAGTTACATCCTGCTTATTAGACAAGACCTGGTCATGTTTCACTTTTCCAAAATAGGCAAATAGAAAGATAATTTGTGTGAGACGTAGGCAGAAGGTTGGGTGTGGCATGCCGGTGCTTATAAAAAAATAAAACTTTTTCTTAATGGAAATATGTTCTTGCATAGTAAAATATTTCCTATGTCACAGTTGAAGCAGTTACTTTATCAGAAAGTGGCTATGTCCCACTAATCAATAGTTTCGTAAGTTCTCATCTCATAGCTGAGTTCTTTGGCATGGCATGAGAGGCCTTCAAGATCCCAAGGCTCACCATGGAACCTGCTTGAAACACAGGTGTGATTCTATAGCATACTATATCCATTGCTTGATATAGTAAGACAGGGGTATTGAACTCACTGGCGTCATGTTGTCGTCACGTGACGTATCGCGACTTTCCCCTCCCCCTTTGCTAAACCAGGGGTGGGCGTGGCCAGTGTGTGACTCATCTGGCCTGCGGGCCGCGAGTTTGACACCCCCTAGTAAGAGAAATATGTCTGCCAGGATAATGTTGGTTGCAGTTAATCCCTATGCAGTTTGGATCTTCTCTCTCATCATGCCTGGATGTTATAGAAACCAAGACCTGAAGGGAGCGTGGAATGGACTTCCAGGATAACTGGAGGCCTATTCCTTCCCTTCCTTCAGTTCTACACAGAGGCCTCTTACCCTGAGATGAAATGTTCTGCTCTCACGATGTTCCTCCCAGTGATGTTTCATGACACTCCTCAGCAGCTGTATTAGGTTACCATTTGAAATAATGTTAAAAGTCAATGCTTGGCCTTCCCCACAGAGAGAAAGCGGGACGCTATCTCCAGTAGAGCCACCTTCACTCAGCGAAAAGGAGTTAGATGAGATGGAGACACTGGAGATGGAATCAGAGTTGGAGGAGGAGGAACTTCACAATCTTTTTGCCTCTCGGCAATGGGTGGACTCCACGCGGGTAAGAAGGTCCCTCCTTACCATAGTCTGTGTGACCCTGCTCCTCACGGCCACTTTAGAACAGAATCGGAAAGTTGGGGCTGAAGCTGTAGAATGATTTATTAGATTTACACTTAGACCATCACAAATATATATCAGTACTGTTTGGGACAAGTGAGATTTCTGACGTTGGGTGATTAATTAGAGCAGAGGTCAGCAACCCGCGGCTCTGGAGCCGCATGTGGCTCTTTCATCCCTCTGCTGCGGCTCCCTGTCAACTGGTCGGCGTCACAATTTTGAGAGGAGCTTCCGGTTAGGGGCGGGGAAAGCATGGCGTGCCAGGAGGAGACTCTATGGCAAGGGGTGGGTTTTCTGGTCAGCTCCCCAATTGATAGGGCTTTCGGTTAGGACAGGTAGAGGAAAAAGGACACTGCACTAGGAGGAGACTCTATGGTGGGGGGAACCGGACTTCCGGACAGCTCCAGAACTGAACGGGGGGCTTCCAGTTAGGACCTTTGTGGCTCTTTGAGGGTTTAAGGTTGCCGACCCCTGAATTAGAGTACCACGCCAGAAGGCTCTCTTTTATTTGGGAGAACACTGGCTTTTCAGTTGCACTGAGAGAAGCAATGTTCTGCTAATCTAGCTAAGGGGTCCCAAATCCCCGGTATGTGGACTGGCACCGGTCCGCGACAATGTTCCCTCTAACAAGGGAAATCGCCGCGCGGCAGTTCGAAACTGCTGCGCGGCGATTCCCTATGACGTGCGCGGCCGCGTGGCAACGTTCCCTCTAACAAGGGAAATCGCCGCGCGGCAGTTCAAAACTGCTGCGCGGCGATTCCCTGTCACGTGCGCGGCCGCGCGGCCGCGCACCTTAGAGGGAACAGTGGTCCGCGGCATGCCAGAAACTGGTCCGTGCAAACAAGCAAAGCCCCATCCACAGGATGCAGGCAGCACGTGAAACCACGACCCCCTCCAGTCTGTGGAAAAACTTCTCTCCATGGAACCGGTCCCTGGTGCCCAAAAGGTTGAGGGCCGCTGCTCTAGCTGATTGGAAGAGGCTTGCTTTCAAGTACTATCTTATTAGAGCCGTGGTGGCACAGTGGTTAGAATGCAGTATTGCAGGCTAATTCTGCCGACTGCCAGGAGTTCAATCCTCACCGGCTCAAGGTTGACTCAGCCTTCCACCTTTCCGAAGTTGGTAAAATGAGGACCCAGATTGCTGGGGGCAATATACTGACTGTAAACCACTTAGAGAGGGCGGTAAAGTATTGTGAAGCGGTATATAAGTCTAAGTGCTATTGCTATTTATTTCTCCCACTTAGAAAACAGACGAATGTAAGATGGCCTAATACAAAGCAAAATGGTCAGGAGGCAACCTAGGGATAGGCAGGAAGAGCTGTAACTGATCCTATTAGGTCTTCAATGGGGAACTGGGGCTCTCTGGAAACTGCCAGAGAGTCAATCTGGATCCTCAGCAGAGTGTTAACCTGGAGACCGGTGCAGCTGGAGGAGCTGCCACTAGACTCCCTTTGCTGCTGAGGTTTAAGAGTGGGCTTCCAATCGGTGCAATCCCAGAGAATGGAACATGCAGTATTCCTCTTCCGCTGCACTTCCTACAGCCTCTACCAACTAGAGTTTGGTAGCTGCATTCCTCAGGGGAGAATGTACAGATGTACAGTAGGATGAAGATGCATTTGTAAACAAAGGTTAACAACTCTTAATTCTTGTCTCATTATTTGATATCATTGAAAACTTTCATTGAAAGCAGAATAAAACCATTCTATGTATATATTAAGGGGGTGGGGGAGAAACAATTGATATTCAACACTGAGTGTTTCTTTTTTCAAACAATTCTACTCCAGCCTCCAAATCTTCTGAACTCCTCTGCTGGATACATCCCCATGAATCAAAGCAGCCTCAGTGGAAGTCGGCAGGTACGGATATCTTCTAAGTTTGTACGGAGAAAAAAAGCTGGAGTATAATAAGCCACTATAGCAGTAGTGGGCTGTAAATCCCGTTGCTACTGGTTTGCTCATGCTTGCGCACACGCACGACACTTAGCGTCCCAGGTGGGTGGGCGGAGCTTCCCGCCGCCGCCACTACCGGTTCAGTGAACCAGGCCGAACCGGGAGCAACCCACCGCTGCACTATAGGTCCACCACTAGTATGGGGGGAGGGAGGCAGTGAATTAGGAGGGTGTTATTAGTGGGTGGCAGGAAAGGGAAAGCCTTAATGCTCTTCAGAAAATTTATCTTAGCTTTTCCTAATGTATCGCCAAGTGAGTTGCACTATTATTTCCAGACAGTGAAAGTATTGGGTTATGCTAATAAGGAAATATGGGAGCTATGCTCCAAAATATCTGGATTGTGCCAGGTTGGAGAATTCTACGTTAGAAGGTCTGATGTCTACTATTAAAGAAGCTCAGGTAGAGACCTTCCAGATAAAGACTATCCACCCCCCCCACTTGGCCATTTCCTCATCATTTGTGACTTCTGGAAGTCACTAGCCATGTATTTGTATATGTTAGGCCCTTGACAAATTTCCTGATTTTTAGTTTCTGAGCTTCTGATGGACTACCATTGACAACCAAAGGCCTCGGCCTTCTTGGGTGGTTCCAAATTGGGTAGGTCTACTGTAGAGCACGACTGGATGACTCTGTATATTTAAAACTTCAGGACAGTGCTGTCCAGCCTAGATATCCTCGGGATGTGTGGAATTCAACTCCCAGAATTCTCATCCGTGACAAAGCGGGCTGTAGAATTTTGGAAATAGTCATTTGTAGGTTGTCATTACCATTTCTAGTAATCAGAGAAAATGGGAGCCTTCCGGGCCTCAGTAAATCTTTTATCATTACCTGATTTCTGACCCCTTTTGGATCCAGGGTATGGGACTGGGCTCCCGGCAGACTTTACGCATAAGGCAGGAGTCGATGGGCCGTACTATATCGGAGTCCTCTGAAGGACGAGGCACAACCTCAGATTACGACCTCACGGAGGATCTGTCACTGTCTGGAAGCTTATGCCGCAGCCTGCAATCCCGAGGAGACAGTGCTTACCTCTCTCAGCGGGAGAGTCTCATGCTGCCCGTTGGCAATACTGATGGAGAGGAGGATGCCAATGGCTATGTTATGCCGGATCGAAATGGCAGAGGTAAGAGCAGCATAGAAATGGCCCTGCAGGGAAATGAGATGCAGTTCATGCCCTCCTCTATAAAGAATTGAATGTACCCATACCATGATGGAGAAACCAGGGTTATTATCAGATCTGCCCTATAGAGATAGTCTTGGCTCTCTTTTCACCCTGACTTGCTCCAGTTGTTGGCCAATAATTGGCCCTAGCTAATAACTTTGGCTTACTTACTCTGAAGTGAAGATAGCCACACTGAAATAGAATAAACAAAAGCTATGATTCAGGGCAATTGCTGCTATTTCTTCCTCCCCCCCCCTCCTCATAGCAATGGAATTTTCCCATATCTTGAAACTGGCATGGCCTTATAATGGAGTTGCAGGTACAGCTTCCATGATCTCATTCTCTGTAGTCAACTCAGTTTTGAAACATTGCACCTGAGGTTGTCTTTTTGTTATTTCTCACCTTATCCCTTAGAATACGGAAGAGTCAATCTAAGCGTACCTGCTTTCACACAAGGCAACATTAGAGTCTCCATAGACCCATGATGGCGAACCTATGGCACGCATGCCACAGGTGGCACGCAGCACCCTCTCTGTGGGCACGCGAGCCATCGCCCTAGTTCAGCTCCACCACGCATGCGTGCGCACCTCCCGCTGGCCAGCTGGTCGTCGGCTCTCTGCCGCGCGTGTGCAGGGGAGGGGCGCATGCAGGGGGGCCACGTGCATACAGGGGGCATGTACGGGGGGGCACATGTGCGGAGGCCGGGAGTGCATGCACAGGGGGTGATGTGCATGTGGGGGCCGTGCATGCATGCGTGGGGTGGGTGCATGCGGGGGCCACGTGTGCATGTGCGGGGGCAGGGGGGGCGCACGCATTGCATTTTGGGAGTTCGGGCACGCTTTGGGCACTCGCTCCGGAAAAGGTTAGCCATCACTGCCATAGACTCTTTTTTTTTTCTTCCGTTGTTCCTAGAAACAGAATGGACTACAGTGCTGAATTCACTTACTGCACAGATGTATCCCAATTTCAGGGGGATTCTTGTCTCAACCTTAGCAACGGTTGTTTCTTGTTCTAGGTGACCACAGAATGACAAAACCTTTGTCTTTTATTTATTTTATTTTTGGTACAGAGCGTGCTGCTGGCATTACCGCTTCCCTGATGCATGGCTCCATCCCTGTACACGAAGTGGAGGAAGAGTATGAGTACATGAACCGCCGTACTCCACAATCCTCACAACCCCGGCCAGCCTCTTTGGAGGAGCTTGGCTATGAGTATATGGATCTTGGCTCAGAGCTGAGTGCCTCTTTGGGCAGTGTGCCAAGCTCCCAATTGACTACACCTTGCCGGGAGGATGAAGACGAGGAAGAGGATTACGAGTATATGAACAAACAGCCCAAACTTAGCAAGTCCCTGAGTAGCATCCGCAGTTCTCAGGGAGACTATACCGATATGGATTCTGGCATCACCCAGAGCTCCCCAGATGAGCAGGGATATGAGGAAATGGGTGTTGTGTTGCCCCCAGTCCAGTATCTTGGCTGCCAGAGTCCACCCTGTCCCAAGAACGGTTTCATGAAACCCTTGCGCACACTGGACTCCTCAGATTGTGCCTTTGATAATCCGGATTACTGGCACAGCCGGATGTTCAGCAAAGTTGATGCTCAGAGGACATAGCTGGGGGCGGGAAGCTTTCTCTGACTCTTCACGGGTAGCTAAAAAAAACCTTAACGCAATCACACTTTATGGTGATTGTGAACTGCAAAGGCAAACTTCTATTCATCTCCAAAGCCTCTGTGATGTTGACCATAGTTAGCAACGTATCTAGACCGATGATGAGCTTCTGAAGAACAACTGCATTGCAGTTTTCCCGTCTTGCACTGTGGATCAACAGCTGTCTTTGGTTGGGTCTCTTCGGTTCGAAGCCTCTGGACCCGCAAGGCAAATAGGACCAGTTGAGGAAGCACAGTTCAAACTGGAATCCATTCCTGTATGCAAACGGAGTGATGCCTTCTTTTGCAGTGTAGGGTTTTGAAAGAGACTTGCTAACAGCTGCTCCAAACCAAAGTGCTCTGACCACAGATGGATGACACTGGAAGCAGCTCTGATAAAGCCCAGCCTTCTAGGCTGCCTAGGGAAGTGTTGCACTCTGTGACAACCCTTTGCTCATTACAAGCAGGGGGGCCTTAATCATGAACCAAGCGTGTGCTGAGCCTTACAATTGGCCATAAGGCCGAAGGGACAAACTTCTTGAGAAAAGGAGGCCGACACTTGTTATATATTCCTCTAGTAATATGTGTAACAGTAGAGGAGTTGATTAATCCTCAGGGTGGATATGAAGGATAATGGTACTTTTTCTCTCAGAACTTGTGACAAGCAACCTCACTGAAGAAGCCAATATGCCCATGCCTGGGCTATGAGACGACTAGGTTTTTGCTCCTACCTCTCAATAAGACACTTGGCACTCTTGGTTCTGTCTGTGTCGTGATGTTTCTGTTTTGCTGTTAGGAATCCCCATATCACAATGAGAAGAGTGGATATGAACAAAGCCTGAACATGCAGGAGGCCAATTTCCACTTTGGGCATTTAGATGTTCATGATTACAAGCAACTTTAAATATTCTTCTTTCTTAATTGTGGACGATTCAGCAATAATCTCCAATACCTCCAAACCACAACCAATCAGGAGAGAGTGCCAACTGTTATAAGGAAGTGGGGGGGGGAGAGGAATCTTTCTATAGTCCTATGTAGAAGATGCCAGAGGCAGAGACATCTTTTTTTTTTTTTTTGGAAAAGCAATAAGTTTTATATTTGCTAGAATGGAATATGGGGATGTTTGTCAGATTAGGGACCAAGGAAAGAGACCAGCAGGAACTTAATCCTTGCTACAAAAAATCGATAACAGGAGGGAGGTCTCTTTTTCCTGAAGTTAACTAATGTACTTTTGTTTGAAAGGGCATAAAAGCACACTGAGCTTTATGGCATTATTATAATTCTTTTGAGTCAAGCTCATTTGTACAAGAGCATGATTTGGGAACAATTTCCCCCCCCTTTTCTCACCATCACTCCTCCCTATCCTGAGGGCTTATTACAGAATATACAACCTTGACATAACTCAGGTGTTGCGGATTCCACCAAATAAATAAGGCAGTTAGAAAAAGCAAAATTCCATCCCAATTTGGGAGAGGCAAAGGCTATGATTTGCTTTAAAAACAACAACAACAACCCTGATGATGGCTTCTGCACAGTTTGAACAGCATGTTCCTCTCTTCTGTAATTGGTCACTATTGTAGCCTAGTGCAGAATTTACCGTGCAGCATTGTTATAGTCAGAGCAATTATCCATATTGTTTTAGAGCCCATCCTGCTGGTCCCTGGGTACTCCTTGGAATTGCCAATGTCTGACTAAAATGTCGGTGGATATTTTAGAAAACCTATGTGTGTGTGTGTGCATGCAATCAAGTCTGCTTTGATGGTTGCCAGCCAAGCTATTTTCCCCCCTCTGAATCACACTGAGTGAAGAAAAAAATAAATAAGAGTGTGTGATATAAAAGGACATTCGATTCTTTGCCCACGAGAGCAGAGGTGGGTTTCAGCAAGTTCTGACCAGTTCTGGAGAACCGGTAGCGGAAATTTTGAGTAGTTCGGGTAACCGGTAAATACCACTTCTGACTGGCCCCGCCCCCATCTTTTCTCTGCCTCCCAAGTCCCAGCTGATAAGGAGGAAATGAGGATTTTGCAGTAACCTTCCCCTGGGATGGGGAGGGAATTGACATTTTACAGTATCCTTCCCCTGGAGTGGGGTGGGAATGGAGATTTTACAGCAGGGGTCCCCAAACTTGGCAACTTTAAGACTTGTGGACTTCAACACCCAGAATTCTCCAGCCAGCTATGCTGGCTGGAGAATTCTGGGAGTTGAAGTCCACAAGTCTTAAAGTTGCCAAGTTTGAAGACCTCTGTTTTATAGTATCCTTCCCCTGCCACGCCCGCCAAGCCACGCCCACCAAGCAAGCCACGCCCACCAAGCCACGCCCACAGAACCGGTAGTAAAAAAAATTGAATCCCACCACTGCACGAGAGCTAAGTGCAACCATGATGGTGTATTTTCCAGTGTACATTCTTGAAGTGTTGAACTCAATTGGATTTAAACGGACCTTGAGTTTCAAGGGATTTCGAAGGAATCTGGCCCGTTTTGCTACTGCTGATTTTGAGAGAAACACAAAATGCTGATTGAACAAATCAGTTCTGTTCCTGCCCAGATCAGAATTCCTTCAGGTATAGTCATACCTGAAGGGCTGTAAACCGCCCAATTCATTCTAGCTCCTGCCAATTAGAAATACTAGAGAGCCATACAAGAAGAGAAGGATGCTATGGATGCTAATAGGCTGCCCTCTAGTGAGTAAACTGCATAAAATATCTTGCTTTGTGACTGGACTGAGATAGAAATTTGTTGAAACGAAATATTTGAGGAAATGGGAAATATAAATTTGTTCTTGTTCATTAAACAAATGCAGCTTTTCCCATTCCTTCTGCCCTCCATAGCAGAATGAATCTGGGTAAAAGCAAAATAATGGAGTAAGCCCAGATGAACAGAGTAGAATTTACTTCTGAGAAACAAACTTAGATTTGCTATATTCTAAAATCAAAATCCACCAGTGCTGTGTGTAATTGCAAAAAATTTCTTGGCTTGATTTTTGAGCCAGGAAGTTTTTTCCAGCTCTTTTTCCAAAGCTGCTTTCTATTCTTCCAGAAGATCACAGACCTCTAGACCAGATGCTCATTAGAAATATTTTTAAATTTTGATTAGATAAATTAGTGCATGTTCCTTCAAGAGAACCCCCTGAATGCAGTGGATTTTGAAGGAAAAACTCCCATACAACAAAACTGAAATTAGAAAAGCAATTTTAACAAGTTCTGGTTTTGGATTATTTGGGCCTGGATAACTGCAAGTGTAAAGAAGCAAAAATCAAGGTATATTCTTGTAGACACAGGTATGCTAAAATTTAATGTAATTCATATTTTTTCCCTAAAGTTTTCCCAGGAGCACAAAGTCTGCTTTTTTCAGATCAACTGAATGTTGATCCATTGGTTGTGACAGGAACTGAGTGGTTCCCAAGCCTGAGATTTTGGGCTGACAGAGAGTGACTGGCCCGAAGTCTATCAGCCAGCTTTTGTGCCTGAGGTGGGACTAGAACTCAGTTTTCTGGTCTTGGTGCCTCGTGACTAGACCAAAGTGGCTCTCTGTATATTAGCATAAACCGATATGTTACTGTTTGGATTTGCAGACTGTCTCCAAAAGCTGCAATCCAATTTTTGTTTTGTTTTGTTCCAGAATATCCCTGGCAAAAAACCAAATTGTTTGGTGTGCACTACTTGTACTTACAATAGAGATCGTTGTGAAGAAACATTAGCTAAAGCTTTCATAGCATAAAAATAAATAGTAGCTAGGGTCAGTGCTTTTCTATGCTTTGTTTAACAAGCCCCAATTGACTGGGTTCACTCATACTAGGCAAACAATATTATTACTTAGCATGAAGGATGATCCCCGTTTACTATCACTATCACTTTGCTACAGATCAAATTCTTAACAGAATGAAGAACTACGTAGGCCACTTTCAAATCTAGCAAATCTATGAGAGTTTCACCCCCGAGAATTTCTTTTATACATATTGGGGTTGAGAGGAAGAAAACCTTCCCAATTGTTAGTCCTCCCTTCACTTACAGCGTTTATTAATCACATTTACTGAAATGCTGTATTTTATTTTGTGCAACCCTACAGCCATAGTTTTGGCACATTTATTTGGTTTTAATGGTTTTATTTGTAGGAAAGAAATTTGACCCACCCTCACTTTAAGAAGAAAGGAAAGTGATAAATTAGAGTTAAAATAAAGGGATCCATGTTGCTGGGATTTTGAAGTGAAGGTGCGCTAATCCCGACCCTTACTCCAGATGCTGTTGCTTCTCTCTTCAGTTACACATCGGTGCCATATAAACAACAGCCAACATCAGAGATAAGGCTTTCATTGAGATACAAGAAGTAGATGCCAATTGTTTCAGGCTCTGGCGAAAATAAAAACATGAAAGCAACTCACTGAATTGTTTTAGAACAATTGTTTTTGTAGGATAAAAGTGCCACTTTTAATGTTTCCCTATTCTGTATATTGTTTGTCATAAAACTCATGTTGGATTGCTTTGTTTTATTTTTGCCTTGCTTTGTAACTGGTGAAATGAAGGTTTTTGTCTTCTTTTTTTTTAAACCAAATTGGAAGGAATCCAAATGTTGGCATACGTGGAATCGCTTAGTACAATGTTCCAGCTTCAGAATAACAAGGAATAATAGTGTTGTTTTAAAAGCAAACAAACAAACAAACAAACAAACAAATATGCACTGTCTCTATTGTCACTGGCTAGGATGGGAGTCCTTTCCTGTGCCAAGATGTAAGCAAATTGCAAGAATAGCAACAGGCACGGGTCACATACGGAGTTACGTTTAGAAGGGTTTACAGGGCACCACAACTTTCTGCTTCCCTATCAAAGCGGTGCCGATTCAAAAAGCTGAATCTAACAAGGTGACAGATTTCCAAGGTTTGGGAGCCCGTTACTGTGATTTCACTGGGAGCTTAATATGAATTATTACATATATCCTCAGACTTAGAGGCCTGTTTCTTGCTGGGCAAGGACTACACATTTAACCATTTTCAAAGAAAGGATGGTTTTCCAGACAGAGGTACTTCCTGTTGCTGAAGACCTTACAGAAGTTTGTGTGTGTGTATGTGTGTGTGTGTGTGTTTAATACAAATATCAATAAAGCACAATGTTTATATCTGTGTCTGTTGATGAAAATTAGTAGGGGATGGCAGAGGTAATTTTATTTAACACTCCTCATGATAATGTATTTCAAGGATTGGTATCCTTCAGGGGTGGGTTCTGGATCCGTTTGCTGCCGGTCCGCTCAGGGTCGCGCCGTGCCCCCCCCGGCAGCAATCAAAAAATAGCTTCTGCGCATGTACAGAAGCAAAAATTCGCTTCTGCGCATGCACAGAAGCAAAATCCAAGATAGCAGCGCCCACGGAACACACCGAAAGAACCAGTTCCGTGACGTCATCACCGGTTTACTAACGGTTCTAAAGAACTGGTTAGAACCGGTAGGAACCCACCTCTGGTATCCTTCCTCTATGTTATTTGAGTAATAATGAGCTGAGATGTTAGGTGTGGACCAGGGGTGGGTTCCAACTTACCTCGCTGCCGCTTCGCTCCCTCCCACGCCGCCTGGGTGCGCCTCGTGGGCGCGCACACATGCGCAGTAACAAAAAATCAGAAAAAAAAACCCAAAAAAGCAAAAAAAGCAAAAAAAAAAAAAAGAAGGCAACAGCATGCAAGAAAAAAAAAACAAAAAAAATTCAAAAAAATAAAAAAAATTCAAAAAAAATTAAAAAAAAAGATGGCAGCCCCCACGGACCAGCACCGACCGATCCGGTTCGGTGATGTCATTGTGACGTCACCAGCGGGCCGCTACCGGGTTGGGCAAACTGGTCCGAACCGGGAGGAACCCACCCCTGGTGTGGACATTTGATGCTTGACAGGCATGATGGAGTTGCCCTCCCTCTGGAGGGGGGAGTTGCTGCAGAACAAAGACTGTTTTTTACACTACGCAATGAAAGACAGCTTTCCTCATCACTGCAATTTGCATTTGAGAAAAAAAGTATTGACTTTCTGCCAACAGAAGAGCTTTAAAAAGAGGCAAATGGATTGAGAAGGCTAGATCTGTATATTACAGGACAGCATGATTTGCCTTAGCCCTGATTAGTGGTTTAAGCCACAAAATCTGAGTTCACTCATGCCATAAACCATAGTTTACAAGCTGCAGTGGTTAGTGTCATTTAATCTGTAGAGTCAAACCTAGACAAACTACGTAACTTGATACAATTTGTGAACCCAACCGATGATAGCAAGCCAAGGGGTTGTCAAACTTATTTTTGCTCAAGCTGCTTCCCATTCAAAGGCCTGGAAAAGTTTCACATCCCTTTCACAATAGCATCTTGGTTGCCTTTAACACAAGTGACCCCAGCAGTCCAAGCCAATAACATCTAGGAATTCCTGGAGAAGGAGATTGAGGCTGCTCATCCCATCCTTCCTCATGTCTATTCTATGCCATGGAGGGTTCCTCAGCCGAAAGGGGTCAAAAAGCAATGGAATGCGCAATCTTTATGTTGGTGTAGACTGCATGTACCTGTTCTGTCCAAGCCTTGCTCATTTTGGGGGGGTATGTGGCACCAACAATATACAAGCACTTGGTCATTCAACAGGTACCCTGAGTGCAGCAGAGGCCATGGGGCTGCTGCTCCAATTTTATTTTTGTTTCTCTGTACCCAGCAGCCTACCTGCTAGGCTACCATGCTCAAGACAGGTATCATTAGCCTCAGAAATAAGTACATGCCTAAAGCACCAAGGGAAAGGGGCAACACATAGCTTTTCATACCCTTAACTATGATGCCGACACTCATTGCCCCACTAGTCAATTTTTTTTGTAATTGTCCTTATGTGCCCTGTTCAATTTAAATCTGCACTGTTAAAAAAATTCTTTTGACATGCGGAGTGGCTAAAAGTTTGATTTGAAGGTGGCATGAGATATGGTCTTTGTTCCCATCTCATGGCATGAGAGTTTCACAGCTATCGAGCGGAACTATTGCTGGGCTTAGCTCAGGCTATTATCAAGTCAGGAAAAGGCCTCCTGGAGCCTTCCTGATGTTTCTGACCTACCCCCAACAGGCCCAATAGCAAAGGATTATGAAAACTACAGTTCACAATACATGGAAGGCATTAGGCTGTATCTCTAGCATTGTGTCAGGGTAGCCTGTCTTGTCAACAGCATCATTCTTCATCCCTTTCCCCCTAATTTCCCATCAGCTTCAAGGGAAGCTTTTTTTAAGCAAAGCTGCTTCCTCAACTGAGAGCTAGTATTCATCACAGAATCATTTTGTTTTCTCGTGTTATTTTTCCGCTGAACAAGCGTTGCACCTCTCTAGCAGGATTCACAAATTTATATTAATTTATAAAAAAAATTATATTCTACTAATTTATAATTTTTATATTAATTATTAAATTCAATTTTTATTAAATTTTCTGTATCTAGATTGGTCCTTCATTACCCATCCTATGCTCACAATTAACGCAACCAACGTTAACCTGGGCTTTTTAAAAAGTACTCTTCCCGACCCGATGTAGAGATTTCGAGCGTAATTCGGGCATTTGAGTCGGTCATAATAAGGATGATGCTAAATTTCCCCCTTTCCTGATACATCAATCTCTCTTGTTTTTAAAGTGGTCAAATAAAAGCAAAAGGGTGACTGTTTCGCACAACTTCAAGGCAAGATTATAAGCGAGTTTATGGATTTTTTAATTGGCATTCACGTTTGGGGATTACACAACCAAGGACCGGCATTCCTGGGTTAACTCGCAGAGCAAAAGAGCTCACCAAACACCATGGGCAAACAGCGGCCAGTCGCCAAAGTAAAGAGAAAAGTCGGGCAACCAGAATAAACGTCAGAGAACCAAGGGGAAGAAGAACACGCCTGCAAATCTCGTTCCCCGGCCATTAAGAGGCGCTAGTTCAGAAAAACGAAGAGGGCTCGTTTTTCCCGTCGTGCCTCGCCAACTTGCTTCGTTCTCGGCCCGACGGGAGTTGTAGTTCTTCGCCGCCGAAAGAGTGGACTCGCTTCCCAGCGTGCCCCGCGCAAAGCCCGCGCGCTCGCTCCCTTCCAGCCTGTCTCGCGTTCCGTCTTGGTGAGGCGAGGCGGTGTCGGCGGCGTCGGCGAGCGCGGCAGCCACCACCACCACCAGTACCGCCACCACCATCTCCCGCCCCTCTTCCTCCTCCTCCTCCGCGGAGCGTGGAGAGGGAAAGGGCTTGAGGCGAGAGGCGGCGGCGGCGGCGGCGCGGCTCGGTCCGACCATGTCGGGCGAGGAAGAAGCGGCCGAGCTGACGATCGCGGAAGACGTGGTGGTGAACAAGTACAAGATGGGGGGAGAGATCGCCAACCGTGAGTATGGCCCGGCGTTGGGGGAGGCTGGGACGGTGGCCTGGGGTGGAAGGGCGTCCCCGAGCTGTCAGAGGGAGCGCAGGAACCCTGGCAGGACAGGCGGCGGCGGCGGATGGCGGGGGTGACAGAGAAGGGAAGGTGGGGAGAGATCGCGGGAGTCCCGGGGGCGTATCTTGCCCGGCAGGACGGAAGAAACCGGGTGCAAGTCGGGCTGGAAAGAACCGACTCGGGAGCCTCCAGTTGCCTCTGCTGGGTCGGGGGGGGGGGAGAGAAAGTGAGACCCATTTTTGTAACTGTCCCATCTAGGACTAGGGTGGGACACACACACACACACACACACACACACACACACACACCACACACACCACACACAAAATCTCTTGGGGCGATTTTCCAGGAGAGTCCAGCTGCCCGTGATCCTCGATCTCTCTCCTGTGTACTTTTTTAAAATATATATATATATAATACATGTACATTTAGTAATTGTGTGTATGTGTATATGTATGTATATATGTGTGTGTGTATATATATATACACACACATACACACACACACACACACACACACACACACACACACACACACATACACATATATATATTTCCCCATCTTTATGTTGTTGGTTTTTTTTTGGTCTCCAGCTTCAGTAAACCCCCCCCCCCCAAAAAAAAACCTGGAAGGGAAATGTAATAGTTTTACTTGAATTAATCACCCTTTGCTTGGAGGGGGGGAGGGCAAAGGAGGGACTTTCGCTTGCTAACCTCGACTCCTTTGGTAATATTGTTAAAAAGAGGAATGATATCCGTCCTTTATTAGGTGGTCGGATTTGGGGGGGGCGGGAGGATCCTCGATCTCATCCCCCCACCGGGGGGGGTGCTGAATGGAGACGCCGTCCTCCGAGAACTGCAAGGCACATGGTCTGGGACTTGCCATGTGCTGCTGCTGGCGCTCGCTCTCTCCTCCCGTTCACTATCTTCCGACGTCCTGGCGGCCTCCCAGGTTTTCCCCTTTTGTTTAAGGAAGAATGTCTGCTTCGGATCAAATCACCTTAAAACACACACACACACACACACCGTATTCTAGGAAGTCGATAATTAGGCCGGCGCGGAGATCGGCAAAGGGAAGTCTTTTATTACAGCTCAGCCATAACTTATGCCTCTGTTTGGGGAGATGGAGGCTTTCCCTTTTAGCAAACCAAGTATGTATATATAGCACACTTGACCTCCCCCCCCCCCCAGCCCCGGTGGATTTTATAGTGCGAACAAACAGGCACGGACAGATTGAGTAATCAAATACCTGGCTTGCTTCATTAGACATACACCCTGCTTACCGTTGTTGTTTTTTTAAAATGTATTTTTGCTCTGGTGAGGAGCAGGAGCTTCAGACTTTGTCCACTTTCGGATAACTGCTTGGTGCAGATGCGCCATAGCAAATGTTACTGGGAAACATTCAGAATCTAAAGAAAGGATGGAAGGCTTAGCTGCAGATGTTAGCTTTACATTTGCTCACACACACACACACACACACAGAGAGAGAGAGAGAGAGAGAGAGAGAGAGAGAGAGAGAGAGAGAGAGAGAGAGAGAGCAGTCTTATTTCTCAATCATAATTTTTCCTGGAGGTGGGGTTAGCAGTCCTTGCCTTGCCTTTTTAGCAGGCATGTTGGAGTAACATAAAGTAGATCATAACTTAACTAAAAAGGATGAAAATTATTTATGCAGCCAATTGAGATCACCTACATTGTTTTAAATTGTGTATTAACCTATATTTACTGATTATATTTCACCTAAAATAATTTGGATGATCACAAAAAAATATGTATCTGGCATTATTTTTTACTACCAAATATAAAAAGTACTATCAAATGTGTTCAGTTCTGATTCTCTTGTGTTTTACATAAATTAATTATGTGTTCTTATTGCTAGATGTTGTTGAAACATTTATTTAATAGAGGTCTTATTTTAATGGAAATAAGCACCCAAGAATTAACCAACCTGCAAAAAATAAATTACTTGCCTACTGGGAGAGACTAGTGGAAAATAGAGAGCTGTTCTTTGCTGGGCTTAGAGGAAGGGATTTTCCTCTTGTAGCAGTCTATTGGGTTTTTATAATTGGGCATGTATGGAATGTCATGCACTAACCTTACTGCAGCTCCTGAGAACCTATGTAGCCACTACCGGTAAGATGCTTCTTAAATTCATAGAACTACAAAGGCCCTCAAAACTGTGTAAGTTTAAATTGGATAGGGAGTTTCTTGAGGGCAGAAAGATGCCAGACTGGAAAAACTACCATAATGGGATAGAGTGAGTTCTTAAAGATTTCACCACCCTATGCATGTTTAATTCAGAGTTCCGAAAACATTTTTTAAAGTTTTTACAGTGCTTTGACATAGCTAGGTTCTCTTAATTCATTGCATACTAATTTGCATTAAAGACAGAATTTGATACATTTTGAATGGTCAGTTGATGTGGACATACTGTCTAATCCAACGGTCACCAACTGGTGGTCCGTGGACCACTGGTGGTCCGCGAGAAAATTTTGGTGGTCCACAGAAAAATTATTTACGTTTTTTATATTGCACTAAATACTATTTATCTTTTTTAAAAAATTCATATTAGTGGTCCGCGGGATTTAAAATTATGAATTTGGTGGTCCCTGAGGTGGGAAAGGTTGGTGACCCCTGGTCTAATCTGAATTCAAATGTTAAAATTATATTATGCAGTCTTATCATATAGTGTTAGTAGCATTGTATATTATATTTTGTGGCTTTGAATGTGCCCTGGGACTGCTATTACCAGAATTCTGTTGGAATCACAGTGCATTTCAGAATAGCATTATGCTGCATTTTTTGAAGTGACAGAATGTTCTATTGCCCAAGTTCTGACATAACCCATGTAAAGTTACTTATTGAACAGAACGCTCAAAGTTGGAAAACTATTTTTTCCTCAAGTGAAAGAAAGTAGGGGAAAATCATGGCTACAGAGTTGCAGTGTAAAGATAAATAATGTGTAAGTAAAAATAATTCACTGGCCAAAGATGGGCCAGTTTGCTATTTGCTGATGAGACTCAGTACAATCAGAAATGGCTGTTATAATTTTCAGAAAGACAACATGAGTTTTCTTTGTCTTTTTGAATTGTATCCTAATCAGGTTTGGGCTGAAGGAAGTTCTACTGATGTCAGTGGCGCTTTTTAAAAATAGGATGTATGCTTAAATGTTAATTAAAATGATGTACTGAACATGTGGACCAGTATCCTTCAGTTAGAAGGAAAGAAAGGATTTTCTTTCAAGCAGACTGTATGCTGATAATGAGGTGGATGAAAAATAAAACAACTACTGAAAGTACTGCAAAGTGTATTTAGCGGCATCTTCCCCCAAATTTTGTGTATCAAAATTCTGTGAAATTTTAAAATCCGATAACATTAATTTGTATTTTTCTGTTGAACTTCAGGTGTCTTGCGTACGGTGGTAGAAGCAGCTAAATCTGGAGTGTCTGTCCTCAGCTTATGTGAGAAAGGAGATGTCATGATCATGGAAGAAACTGGCAAAATCTTTAAGAAAGAGAAAGATATAAAGAAAGGTATTATGCAGCTACAATATTTTTTTAACATATCAATTGTTCCCTATTTAAATTCTATTATTTTGTGCATTAAAGTATGTAGAGGTGTTGATATCGGAATTAATGGAATATAGCCAAAGTATTTACTGTTACCAGCAAAGCCTACCCAGATTTCCATCTCTTAACTTTCTTTGTGGGGTTTGTACTAGTTACTAGGCTGTAGAATTGAAGGGTAAAATGTGATGTTGAGCGATGCATGCAGCCTCTTTTCTTATATTTGCATGGCCTTCTACAGCTGATGTGCAATGCCCAGGAAAAGACACATTTGGCTCAAGGTAGAAGTGTGCACAAAAAGAACAATGGTGGTTTTTTTGTTTCAGACTAGAAACAAATCATATTCTGGGGGTTTCTTAAAAATCACTTCAAATCGGGCACAGTTCAGAAAAACAAAACATTGAACACTTTAATTGTTCCAAATTTTGTCTCAAACAAAATGTGGAGCGATCCCACAGTAATTTTATGAGAGAAGTAAACTATAGTCGTTCCTTTCCCTCCTTCAAAAGAAAAGAGCAGATTTTTTTCAAGGGCTGCTATTGCCATCTGTCCATCTGCTTCTTCCTTCAGTGGTCCCAGTAGATCCCGGAGTAGCAGATCCAACTGATGGACTTTCCTTGATCTTCCTGACTTTCCTTTTCATCCTACTTTTCCTCATTTGCCATCCCTGCTGGCCTCATGGTGAAAGTGGGGGCTTCTGTACTATGTAAGGGCCTCCTTAATGTTCCAATGGCCATGTAAGCAACTGGCCTCTCTTTATTCATCTTTCACAACTTGCCATATTACTGTTACTGATATAGGTGCACATTGTTGTAAAGGAAATCTCTCAACTTTGGCTTTCTCTTTCTTTTAAATCCCCCCTTGCAACATCTCTCCTTAAAATAGCCAGATCAGTGTCTGGAGCAAAAGAACCTTACTTTATCTCAAATCAACGCATATGAAACACAGATCAGGCCAGACCACTTTACGCTAGTTGTTCCTTGTACAATATAGTAATTCACAATTATTATTATTTTTTTTGCACATCCCTGCTTTACACAATTCCCAGCAGTTATTGTGTATACTCTCGTGTGCTCCAAATCTCATTTTGCTTTTTGAATCCATATTTTTGCACAGCCCTGGTTGTTTGTAAGTTTGTTAAGTCACAACTTCTGGGAAGCCTTGTCTGTGGTGTTGGGGAAAGCATCACATAAATACTGCTCGTGTTTCTAGAAGCCTGTGATATCTGGTTAACTGAAAACAGTGAATTAAAGTTTTGTTTGTTCTGTCCTAGTGGGTGATTTGATACTGTGAGCAGCTGGTTTATCAATTTCCCACTTCCTTTTCTTGAATTCATGTACTTTGAAGCGTTGCAGAACTTCTAAAGTGTTTATTTGCTTATTCCCTGGGCTCATAGGCAGCTCTGAGCTGCGTACATACCTAATTCAATAACTGGATAAAAACATATAGATAAAACATGTAATCTAAAATACCCCAGAGACTAATAGCATGACTTAAATCTAGATATTGCTAGTCAAGAGGAAGAAGATAAAGTATATCAAAACACAAAGACATGATGAAAAAACCTATGGGTTTTTTTTTAAACTTAGGATCACGGCCACTGATCTAATCTTTGGGGAAATGCCATCATAAAGACAGACATTGCTCAGAAATTTCCCAAAGATTTGCAACTTCTTCCTGGAAGGTGACATTCCGTGCAGGAAGGGACCTTCCAAATCTTGGTGGAAGGGCAGAGACCAGTGGAAGTTGACAGTCCTGGAGATACCCAGATCTTAAGACATGAAGGGCTTTAAAGGTGATAATCAACACCTTGAATTATACTCACATATGAAAACCAAACCACATCAATGTTCTTGGGGATTTTAAAGTAACATAAATGTCAGTCTTAGAGGCAAAGAATGTAAGCCTATTTAAAGATTAATGGTATTAACTGGCCTATGTATTAGGAAGTAATCGGAAATGGGGTTCCTGATTTAAGTCAGTATCTTGAATGACTTTTCTTTGGTTCCAGAGAATAATATATTCTGATGTTTCAAACCAGTGCACATTTGGAAGACCACCCTATTGAACAAAACAGGGCTTATTTCCATCTGAGCGTGCAATAAGATTACAGCAGTAGAGTGGCTGAATTCGCCTTCACCTCTTGACTGAGTGGTAGCTTCATCACACGCATTGTAATCTTTGGGAAGAGTCTGAAAAAATAGTTTATGCTTCTTCAGCTATTCATGGTTACACCTTAAGTGTCTGTCTCTAAATACTGACCAAGCCCAAAGAAGCTGTTGTTACAAGACAAGTTTGTGCAGCTTTAGTAAATACTGTATGCTCACAGCGTCAGCAGAAAAAAAATAATTCAAATGAGCAGTTTGTGGGGCAGATAAAGTTTCTGAATTATATGAAGATCCAGAGTATGACTCCATTTATTTCTGTCTTGATTTAAAAATGGATAAGCAAAATCAAGTCTCTAATAGTAAAGTGATAAAATTTGTACAGTCAACTAATATATTTCAAGTTGGGAGATGTTACAGGACTAGTGTGAACTCACTGCTACTCCCTTTTTTGTGTAGGTATTGCCTTTCCCACAAGTATATCTGTAAATAACTGTGTCTGTCACTTCTCGCCCTTGAAGAGTGACCAGGATTACATCCTTAAAGATGGTGATTTAATCAAAATGTAAGTGCCTTTGATTAAATTTTTTTGCTAGTTTTTTACTTAATTCATTTACCGAACTGAGCTACACAAGACGAGCCTCTATGAGACTCAGAAACGTATCCCTGACATACTGTGCAGGACTTCTATTGACATAATGTGGATTTCCCATGACAGAGGCAGAATAAAGTTAGTTGGCTGTGCCCTGCTTACCAAATTGTTGGTTTAGCTGCCAGGGTGTGAACTGTCGGTTTTACTAAAGTATGTTTGAGACCCTGAGGACAAGTAACTTCTACGCACAACATTCAAACCTTAGAATGTCACAAGAATCATCCTTGTTTCTCATTTTAAAAAACATTTTAAATCTTCCCCCTCTTTGTGTTGCAGTGACTTGGGAGTCCATGTGGATGGCTTCATAGCCAATGTAGCACATACCTTTGTCATTGAGGCATCGAAAGTAAGTGATTTGCAAGTGGATTTGTTCTAGTAGAGGGAATTTATATAAACGGCATCCTTAAGTAGAAAGAGCTTGCGCTGGAGTTCCAAATGGATGGCCACAGCAGTGAAAATGCCCTTGCCTTTCTCTCAGGTGTCTCTTTTTTAAAGGGTCTGCCCAGGAAAGGAACGAGAGATGGCCTTTCAAAAGGGCTGAGCTACCTTAGCCTGGGAAGCAGCAACAGAAAAGAGGAGGCCTATGTGCAGGCCAGAGAGGAAGAAGTCAGAGAAGGCCAGAATGAGCATAGCAGAGTGATGGCGTGGGCAACAGCCACAAACTCTAGCAGACACGAGGAAGTGGGGTGACCCGAGAACCCGTGGAGGGATCTTGGGGAAAACAACAACCCAATTACTAATCCTGTTGTCAGGAAAAGAAGGTCGAAGGGCTTGCCAGGGAAAGTTAAACCCAGTACCACAGGAGAAGACCAAGGCCAACGTCACTTAGCAGAAAAAGAATCTAAAATATAATTAGAAAGGCAAAGAACACAGTAGAGCTTTAGGTACCTATTGACAATGAATGCTCTTAAAGACCCAAGACATCAGCTGCCCTCTCTTGCCTTGCTTTTTGGCAGTTGGGCTAGAAGAGGCTGCTAAAGAGGCAGGGAATGAAGCCAAGATCAAGTATAAACCCAAGGACAAAAAGAAATGTATCAAGCACAGAACATGGAAGGGTTTCTAGACTAAGTCCCCTTTTGACTCTTCCCCCTGGCTGAGCCAGTTTCTCTCCTACATCTAGCCCCCTAGGTATTTTGGAAAGGTTCATAAACATGATCTGAGATCAAGCTGGCTTAAGTGACTGTATAAACCGTGTTGTAGGCATGTGAAACCATGGCTTTCAGGTTTTCTTTTGCTAAATGTCCATACTTAAGGTTTTTATTCAAGCAATTTGCTTCTAGTGACATTTCTTATTGAAAATATTTATGCTGAGTGAATTTGTCATCTGCCACTGGCTGCCTATATTAATGGGAGCGGTTGAATCCGTGTATAGTGTTGATCTCTATCACTGTCCAAAAGAGCAAACAGCTATATTGATTGATCAGATCATTATATATTATTCACAGCTTTTTGAAGGATTTGTCCTATTCAGTTTGACCAGGGCAGTCAGGAAAAAAAAGATATCAAAATTATTAAAACCACAGATAGGACAGAAGATGGTAATGAATAATAAAAGATTAAGCATGAGTCATGCTGTGTTACATTAAGGTGTCTTTTGTTCTTCCAGTCAGTTGCTGCAGATATAGCAATAGGACATCTCTGAATTCATTCATTCGTTCAAATTTATTACAGTCATCCAACTCCAGTGGTCTCAATGAAATAATTAAATCAGTCTAATAAAGAATAATGGCCATATGAATTATTATTTCTCTTTTTCGGCAGTTAAGATTTTTGAATCATAGGAGGTATTAATCTGGCATCAGAAGGACACTGGGGAAAATAATATCTCGTGGACCCCAAATGTCTTGCAGGTCTTATGTGGCAAAGCATCTGGGCCTAATCGAGATAAAATTTCATATAGTCATGAAAGTCAGAAAAAAAAATTCACTTTTAGCCAGGTTATATCTTTTATCTACAGTGCAGCTAAATTCTGTACAGAATGTTTAAATCTGATAAGTTTTAAGGTTTATTTCTTACATATTGACTAGAAAGTTCTCTTTTTTTCACTTTTAAAATGGATGCTTCTGTATTATTATTATTTTCAGGAAACTCCAGTGACAGGTCGTAAAGCTGATGTCATAAAAGCCGCTCACCTCTGTGCCGAAGCTGCCCTGCGCTTGGTCAAGCCAGGAAACCAGGTAATGATAGGCAGCTACTTTTCACATGGACCGTGGCAGTTTGAGGAAGGTGGCCAAGACTTTTCAGCTCCCGTTCAAGCTTGAAATAATTCTGAATATACGAATAAGAAACTTGACTTTTTCTGAGAGGAGGTAATGTGAGAACTCTAGAGCGTAGTCTAGACTGAGCAGTGAGGCCTTCTTCATAAAAGTCTGCTACTGTTGCTTTCAGACTGCAGAGCAAAGATGGCCAACGGGGCCTCTCTTAAAACTCCGCCCTGGCCAGCATAACTGATAATCTGAGAGGACAGGGGTAGCACTTCAGCAATAGCTAGAGAACCACACATTGCCTTTAAAGGGCTTATGAATATCCAGTCAGCATTTAATCTTTTGCTTAACAAAAAATTGAGTGTCTTGGAAACACCTTGATTATTCTGGATGTGTTTTCAAAATGGTGGCATAAATACTCGGCAGCTTAAAATTTTAAAAAATGGGACTGATCTTTCTTTTTTCCATTTTATTAATCCATCCTTATCTCCTAGGTTTTGATAAGCTTAGCTTTTCCCCTTAGCATCTTGCTCTTGAATTGGAAGCTTTTTTCCCTCTCTTGGAATATAGAATAACTTTTGTGTTACGGCTTTGGAGTTCATATTATTGTGTTACGCTGTGTACCCTTTGTAATTGATTGGACCTTTCTGACCTTGCACAAATGTAATACCTCTCCGCTGGTCATTAAAGCATAGGCATCTTTTGCAGTTTTCAGTGAGGAACTAAATCACCTGTGCTTTAATGAATATTATAAATTCATATCCTATGTCATAAATTTATAAAAGAGTGAAATAGGAAATAGGGTATTAGGCACAGTTTTTAATTGCATTATATGGTCATATTTGAATCGTGTCCATATTCTTAACAGAATTCACAAGTAACGGATGCCTGGAACAAAATTGCTCATTCGTTTAACTGCACACCAATTGAAGGTAAGAGTTGGCTGGATGAAGACTGAAGTTGGTGCAGAATAATACAGGTTTTCCTTGACTTAACGACTGTAATGGAGCCTGCCCATTATGGTCATAAGTTGTAATGGTCTTTGTGATTGCCTTGCTTAATGACCCCAAGCCCTGCTCTCCCGATTGCAGTTGTTAAATGACTGTATAGGTCATTAACTGGAGTAAAGGGTGCCTTATGGAGGGAGGCCTAGCCCAGCCCAGCACTGCAGCATGTCCCCAGCTTACATTTGACCTACTCCAGGTTCCCAGAACCTCCCCCACACTGAGATGCACCATACTCCTCTTTCCGCCTAGCTGTATTCCCTCAGGCCTTGGGCCTGCTTCCCACCTCTCTGGGTCTCACACCCTCCCCAACCCCTGTCATGGAACGGGCCACTTACTGTAAATCTCCTTTGGGAAGCAACCATTCCACCATGCTGCCTTCCTATATTATATAGTACAGAGACCATATAGTGCCATCCTGGAAGCAGGCCTCATTTTGGGAGTGGCTGCAAAGAATTGTTGCCACTCCAAAATGGAACCTGCTTGCAGGATGGCACCACGTACTTAGGGAAGCCACCTGGCAGATCAGCTGGCTTTCCTTCCCAAAGGCTTCTTCCCATTCTTCTGGGTCTCACAACATCCTCTCTACTCCCCCACCCCCATTACCCCTCAGTTTATTTACCTTTTATTATAGATCTTTTGGAAGCAGCCACTGCACCATGCAACCTTCCTACAAAGCTCTGGAGATCATGTTGAGAAAGGAGAACAGGTCGCTCTGCCCCTCAGCATCCTCGCAGGCTGTGTGGCTGTCCCAGAAGCAGACACCATTTTGGGAGCAGCCAAAACTAATGTTGCCTGCAGGGACCCTGTGGAGCAGGAAGCAGAGCATGGGGTGCATTAAAGAGTGGGGGAGGCCTTGGGAGACTCGGGGCAGGTGGGCTGCACCTGCACTAGGTCTCCCAGAATTTTCTTCATACCTGAGGCACTCCATGCTCCACTTAATGACTGCATCAGGGAGACCAGGGATGGGCAGGCTTCAATACAGTTGTAAGTAGAGGACTAACTGTATAACTTGCTCAGTGGTAACTTTGAACAGTGGCTGAATGCGGGATCATAACCCAAGGACCACCTATAACATGTTTAGAAATGCGCTCATTGTATCAGTGAATACAGTCAGCTGCAGATTCCTATTACCATGCAATGTATAGAAGGACCATGTTAAAAATGAGCACAGTGCATTGTGTTTACTTCACAAAAATGCTACATAAGTGGGATGAAGGTGACACAAACAACATGAAAGTGCAAAACCTTGTGGGGATGAAAAATAAAGCAAGAGAACAAAAATGTGGTATAGAATATTATTGAATAGGAGTAGAAAAAGGGTGAAAACATTAGGATGTGTGAAGCACTTGGAGACTGGGAGAATAGGGAGATGTTAAGACAATCTAACTTAACAGATGTGCAAATATCACATAATAGAGGTTGTGGCTGCCTTCATAACAGCGTTAGACTTGAGTTGTGTATCATTATTTAGGGCATTAAAATGTAAAGATGACCTCTGAATAATTACAAAGAATTTTACTGCCAACTGCCAGTAGCAACAATATCGCATTTTCCTGCATCAGCTATGCTTTGCTTTGATAATGAGTATAGCCAGACGTTTAAGCAAAAATGTATTTCTGGTATTAGTTTTGATTTCAAAACATAGGATGCCTTAAAATCTTAGCACGTAAACCTCCCTTACAATACCAATACTAACATAAGCTCTTTTCTTGTTAGGGATGCTATCACACCAGCTAAAACAGCATGTGATAGATGGAGAGAAGACCATCATCCAGAACCCTACAGACCAACAAAGGTATGAGACAATTTAGAACTGATGCTCACCGTTTTGAGAATGATTTGTTTTTTTTTTAAATGAATTTTGATGGAAAATGAAATGGAATCCATGATTTTCAAATTAGCGGTTTATTATTTTGCAACTTTCCAAACCCTATTTAGATGGAAATGGTCTTTATATGTTTATTCCTTATCCAGAAAGGACCATGAAAAAGCAGAGTTTGAGGTTCATGAAGTATACGCCATTGATGTTCTTATCAGCACTGGAGAAGGAAAAGTAAGTCTGTTTTATATCTTACCTGTAAGTGGATATTCCAAGGACACCCAACCTCATATAATATAATAAAATATATTCCTGACTGGGTTGCTTGGCCTGATGTCTTGGAAAATCCACAAGTTGCTAATTCCTGCAAAATTAATGAAAGTTAACAGAGTGGTTGGTGTGTTGGACTCCCTCCTGACGTATTGATCAGGATATTCAGATGCTCAAAGACTGTGCTGTTCTGTTATAGTCCCAGTGTTTTAAGAAAGGCAATAAATTTGATCCTGCCATATTTCCATACAATATTTAAATGTTACTCGTGACGTGGTTGCTATACATCTGCATAAGAAACACACTGATTGGCTAGAATAGCAAATCTTGGGTGAAGAACAAGAAGCTTCAGAACAAGTTGAACAACAACAGATCAAAGTATTATTCTAAGTCATATGGTGGAAGAATAATTCTTTCGTTCTCAAGATTCCCTTTATGCCACTTTCGTAATTTGCAGGCAGCTTTTGATTCATTATGGTGAAAAATATTGAATACTTATAGATCACTGTCTTATTGCATTCACAGCAAGTAGAGGAATTTTTTTGGCTTCAATTTCTACTCTAAGAAGAGGCTTGATCCTGGCCTGTTTTAAATTTAATCTTTATATCCACTCCCTAATTCAAGCTCTAAGAAAAAGTGAATTTTCTGCCCAGTATCTGTTTTGGTTTATGCTGATGACACAGCCATTCATTTCTGAAACAAGTTGATCTTCAACAGAACACAAGCCTTAAGTACTTAGTGCAAGGAAGAAAAACTAGAAATTAATTAAACAAAAGCCATACAGTATTCACAAAATTAGGTGCAGATGACCTTTATGAAGAGAAAATTAACAGCAATCAGACTGAGCAAAAAAATCCTTTAACTACATTGTGTTAAATGTTTCAGTATCTGGGATTACTTCATCACACACAAAATTTCCAATGCAGTAATTAGATTTGCCAACCAGCGTAGAAATCACAGAGGCACCGGCAAATCATTTTTTAAATATCTTGCCAAGAAAACTGCAGGGACTTGTCCTGGCAGTCTCTTAGAATGAAACTTGACTGAATGGAAAAGAAAAAATTTGAAATAATTGTGTTTCCTCGCAATCATGCTTTTGGGGGACAACATACTGAGCTTGTGGTGCACAAATCTATACCTAATATGTTGCAAAAAATGGAGGAAATTCAATCCAAGTTCTTAAGAGCAATACTTCATGACCCACGTTGTCTTCGAGCATGAGCTTGAGGCTCACATTGGATTGTGTGTCAATCAAGGCCTGCATGAGGATTAGCCAATTGAAAAACCAGCTAAAACTAATTTTGGCGGGAAAGATCTCTGCCCAGTTCACAAATTGTTATTTGATGTTTTACATACCAGTTAGGTCTACTATTCTAAATGAATAAACTGGGAAATTCACTTACATTGGGAATGATTCTATAAAACCAAAATTGTATTTCAGAAAGGTGGGTTTTTTTCTCTCCTCTCTTGCCATATGGCTGCCCTCACAAGAGTAAACATGAGACTGTGTTGCTGAAACTGTTATGAATTACCCTTGTTTGTTTTTAGGCCAAGGATGCTGGGCAAAGAACTACCATTTACAAAAGGGACCCTTCCAAACAGTATGGTTTGAAAATGAAAACTTCCCGTGCCTTTTTTAGTGAGGTGGAGAGACGATTTGATGCTATGCCTTTCACTCTCAGGTTTGTATGTAACACTCAATAGCAGGCCTTCCACTTGGCTACTCAACTGTTGAACAATTCTTGCCACTGAATAGTTTCTGCTCAATCTAAAACAATATCTTAAAATAGTAAGTTATATTGTAAAAGGCAGGTGTTTTTTTTTAATTGCATAGCTCAGGGATACGAAGGTTGATGACGCTAGCTTGTGGTTAAGAAGCATAACAGCATGCTGAAGGAATCTAAGAGATTGTATAAGGGAAGTACACTGACTAGATGCGCTCGGTTTACTAAACTGGAGTTTGTGCAATCGTGAATGAACAAACTATGATTGAGTACACTTGCACAATATGTCAAAATAAATAAACTACATTGTGACTTAATGCAATTATGAACCAAGCTCCTTACAAGTTATGAAGGAGTCTAGTACTCTATTAAGTCTCTTTCTGGCTTGTATGAAAACTTCCCGTGTCTTTTTTTAGTGACATGGTGGAGAGACAATTTGATGCTATATGCCTTTCACTCTCAGGCAGTGTGCAAATCAAATTTGCAGTCATAAAGGCTAGAGAAGGTAAGCTTCCTTTGGAGCTGAATCCTGTGGCTGGTGCCAAGTTGTTTACTTGGATAGATGTAGGATTCTTTGCAGTTTGGAGCCAGCTTGTTTTCCTGAAAAGACTAACATAATTGTTGAGTAATCAGAAAATCCTGGAAGATGAATGGTTGGATTCTGAATCTGTTCTTCTGTTTCCCATAGGGCACTTGAGGATGAAAAGAAGGCCAGGATGGGGGTAGTAGAATGTGCCAAACATGAGCTGCTCCAGCCCTTTAATGTCCTCTATGAGAAAGAAGGTGAATACTTGCTGCTGAATGTCAGAGCTATTTTTGTCTTGCATCAGGCTAGACAGTTTCCTTCCAGAGGCAGTTGCTAAGCATTGCATTGCAGGATGAGAAATCACCGGCCTTTCAGGTGTTCCTGGAACCTTCCAGTGTCCCTAATCACTGGCCAAGCTGCTTTGGAAAATAGGAAAGGGGGGGGCTCTTAATTTGTGAGAGCCCTGAAATCCAGTGTAACTGCAGGACTTCCCTCCCTCGGCTTCCAAGCCCAGCAAAATTGGAAGAGGCTCATTTTCGTAGTTCAGCGAGGCTTGGCAGATTTTAAAGCAAAAGGGCATCTTAAGCCTGGAATAATAACACCAGAGATAGAACTTACAACTGTGGAGGAAGTGGCAGAATTGATGGTAGTTACAAGTTCTAATTGGGCATTTGCCAGCCAGGTTTGTGGCTTTTGGATCAGGGGCAATGATATCTCCGGCCAATAAGCAGACAAGAAAGGTGCTGCTCAGATAGAAACCTGCACAAAATGCTGCCTTGGATTAGATCAAATTTTAGAGGCATGGAACCGATTCATTTTCCTTGTGGGAAGAGATGGGGCAGAACGAAAGTAATGTGATCTTTTGGTGCATTTTGTTTTCTTGCTGTGCGTTCATCTTGCTGCTAATGGTTGCTTATCTTGCTCTGTTGTCAATCCTCTACTCCCCTCCCCCTGACTAGGAGAGTTTGTGGCCCAGTTTAAGTTCACGGTGCTTTTAATGCCCAACGGCCCCATGAGAATAACCAGTGGCCCCTTTGAGCCTGAACTCTACAAATCAGAATTTGAAGTTCAAGATGCCGATCTGAAGGTCAGTAACAACTACTGTGCTCTTGTAAGAATCAAAGTCACAAGAACAAAATTTGTCGTAGTGAAGAGAATGGTTTGACTTTCCTATTCTGGTGGTAAAAACACCATGCTGTAAATATTCATTATTCTCCCACACTTATTTAACATGTTTAACATATCCAAATTTCATAAATGCAGAGCAGTAGGCATATCTCTGCCACTGCCTAATTCACTGGAACTGGTGAAAATTGTTTTGAATTAAAATTAAACATTTTTCCTGTCTTGTTAGTTTATATTGTGAATTATATAGCCATTTAAAAAAAAGAGATATATACTGACTCTTCCAGGTTTTTCTAGTCATGACTACTATCCAATAATTCTCTACAAATGGGTGAAAATTGAAGCAGCTGGCCCCAAAGGGCGCGTGGCCCCTGCTCCTTGTGATTCCAAGTGTTGAACATTCTAAGGCTGGTTACATTCCTATAGGGATGGCAGGAATTTCTTTATTTGTTGTCTTAGAACAAAGAGGAATCACTTATGAGGTATCTTCACTCCAGATATTTTTCCCCCCTTTTTCTAGGCACTCCTACAAAGCTCAACAAGCCGTAAAGCCCAAAAAAAGAAGAAAAAGAAGGTAACTTGGCTCTGGGATGTATGGTGATGTAACTCAGTTGAGCTCCTGCAAGTAGTGACAACTCAAACATTTTTATGCCTTGGATCATTCTTACCAGAGCTTCTTCCTCTGAGTGGATTCTTAAGTGTAATATGTAATCCATACAGTATTATGTTATATAATGTTGCTAGTTCTGTAGACCTAATTGAGTCAAATGACTTGGAAGATAGGGAAAGCTTGCTAACTCCAGGATAAATGGGGTATAATCATTTAATAACCTCTGGCAAATTAACAATATATTTTACTCTAGGACAGGGCTGTCAAACTCGCGGCCCACAGGCCGAATGCATCACACACTGGCCACGCCCGGTTTAGCAAAGGGGGAAAAAGTCGCGATACATCACGTGACGTCGCCGTGACGACATGAGTTTGACACCCCTGTTCTAGGAGGTACAGTTGAAAAGAAATGATCTCATTAGATAAGTTTTAATATACTTGGATTTGCAGAAGTATAAAGTGGTAGGACCAGTTGCACAAAGAGAATTTCCAACTGTAGATGGATTGGGGCTTTCCATCAGCAGGTGGCAGCACCCAGGTGACCCTCGGCTGAGCATCAAAAAGCTAAGATGGTTTGCAAGATCAATAGGAAATCTCAGCTGTAGGCTAAGACTAGGAAGAATCCCAGAAGAGGCAATCCATTTCCATATCATGCCAGGAAAACATGGATGCAGTCCTGTAATCCACCAGGAGTCCATCTTTACTTGATATCTGTCTGGGTGTGTGATACAGTCTCCCATGTACATAGAATAATTCACATCTTTGGGTCTCACCAAAGGCAGCACTGCTTTAAACTTCATACAGCTAACTCTCCCTTTGTTTTTTCAGGCCTCCAAGAATGCGGAGAATGCCACAACAGGAGAAACAGCAGAAGACAATGAGGCTGGCGACTGAATGGTTCTGCTTTCCTCTGCCTCACACCTGATTCTTTCTCTCACATGCCCCCCTCTAACTGGAGAAACGAGCATCCCTTCATGGCTATTTGTCTCATAGGACCTCAGGACAAACAGCCTGGACTTCCCACAATGTGCAACCAGCTGAGATTGACTTGGCCACTAAGGGAGGAGTCTCTTGGCCACTTCAGAATACTTTTAAATGTGTGAAATAATAAAATCAGGAGTAAAAAAAAAGTCTACATTCACTCTTTCTAGCCTTTGATACTACTTGTGCTCCTTAGAAGTGAGCAAATGCAGTTCTCAGCAAGAGCGGGAGCTTTCTTCTGGCTCCACCTCTCTCTCCTTCCCTCTTAAAGGTACTTTAACTCTTCTGAAAAATCCTCCCACATCTTTGCAACTAATTATACATGCAAAAACTCAATTCCTGACTTTAGAATTGTATTACATGCAGCTAGTATAACTTGCACGTCACTGCTTTTTCAATGTTTAGGCAGTTTTCCCCTTTTAAACGTCTAGGATGTTTCTTAAGTTACTAAGGAGGGGTGTCTTTTTTACAAACCCCAACAAGATATTTTAATTTTTGCAGACAGGCTCTTTGAAGATTATTCTGTTCCTCTAGGCAGTGTCATTGTGTGTCTACAGAATTATTTTTCATTTGGTTATATACTACTGTTGGTTTAAATTATCATCCCAGAACAAAAATAGGTTAATTAACCACCTAGTAAAATCCTTTCCAGGCTCCAGAAGTAATAAAACCCGATTTAATGGGAGCTCTTTGATTTTTTTTTTTTACATTTTTTGTGCATTTGCATTTACTTATCCTACACATATTTGCCTTTTCATTACTAAAACCTTTCATTGTATTGATGTACGTGATACATAAAACAGGATTTTTCAGAAGAATTCCTCTATAATTTTTACATGAATGAATGGTATGCTACAGAATTGGTTGGACCTGGAATTGACTCCATTTGTGAGAATCTCTTTTTTATAGTATGTCTTTCTAAATTGTCCATTTCAATTGTATATGATTGTGTGGGATGTTTTTTTTCTATGTTATTCCAAACCAGGTTCTTGTCTACACCCTTAATGTAGCTGAATGGATTTCTATAAAACTGTTTTGTGCTGAATGGCAGGCAATACCCTTCTGTCCAGTATACCTGGACTTTAGCATTTAGCAGTCTCAGTTACTACCAAAGTTTAAGACCATCAAAGGAATTTTAGATGTGTCTTTTTTCTGGTTTCTTTTTTTCTTTCTTTCTTTTTGTCAGTCTCTGTAAACTTCTACTCAAGTTTCTAGAGTGCTTGCCTGCTTTTGTAAGGATCACTTTCAATACTGATTTTGGAAAGTACAATGGGGAATATGTTGAGTGGAGATTGAATCATACAGAAGTAATGAGCTTGGAGGGGATCATGCACAAGACTTGCAATGAACTGCCAATTTAATTCTAAACTGCTCCCAATTGTGAACCATGAATTTAAGGGAGGCGGGGTGGAGGGGGGGAAATACCATTTGTTCCTAGCAGGGAGCATTTTAGCATTTATAAGTAATGTTTTCTTATTTCCCTTCCTTTATAGTTCAGCCACATTACCAGTTTATAAACCACTAAGGTTGCAGTTTATTTAATTTTTCATCTTTTGAAAAACTATAAAGCAATTGTATCCCTTGGTTTAAAAAAAAATGCAGTTGGAAATTTTGGAAGAAAATTCCCACAAACTCTTCTGTAACTTTTTTTTCCAAATAAAATTGATTAGTGATACCCATGGATAGATTAATGGGTCTGCTATGTTGAAGGGGGTGGAGGAGTCTGAAATTTGAAATATACTTGAAGAAATGTCTGCTTTTATGCACTTAACTGAAAACATGAAGAGTTGATTACTCTTAACTATTACTACCTACCAGATTCTTCCCATTTTTGAACATCTGAAGATGTGTAATGCTAGGTTTCTTACTCAAGCATTATGCTTGATTCATTGAATATTCTACAATGCATTTAAGAAAACAAGCTTATTTTCCTCCTATTTAAAAAGTTTCCTTTTCTGATATTTTGCTTGCTTCCCCCCCCCCCTTTTTTTTTTTAAAGGAAGAAAAGAGCAATCTTTTAATTCTGGCATTAAGTACAGCTGTTCTTTGCTTTGCCTAATTCTGTTTGCAACAAAATTCTTGGTCCTGACCATACATTTTGTCATACATCAACAATAGAACTCAATGGGTCTTACATTTCCACCATTAGATCAACTAACTCCTCAGTAGTTACTAATCCTAGAAAAAAGCAATGCCAACTTTAACTTAAGTAATGGAAATAAATCATTTTAGTCCTATGCTATAAATTTGGTTAAATTGCAGTGCACAAAATCACACATGATCACTAACTTACCAGTTAATTACACAAATTTATTGGTAAGTGGCTACTTCCAACTTCTAATAACTGCCAATGTATAAGGAAGCAGCCTGTTTCTTTGACAGTTTGTATTGTTCCTGCTAGTCTTTATTTTTCACAATTCCAACCAAAGGGCTTCACAGCACAGTTGAATTCAATGCACCATAGAGCTGTTCAATTTTATTTTAATGCAGGTCAAATGAAGACCTGTTGGGAATCTGTTTCTAACTTTAAAAGTGCCTTTATGAGTCTTGAATAGAATGTAATTTAATTACTGACTTGTTTCTATACAGGAAATTGGGAAGCTCCCAACATGAATTCTGTTTTGGGTTATCAGCCAACCTTACTGTGTCTGTCTTGAATATCAGTGTTATGATCACTAGGTTTAGTAATAATATTTTCAAGCTCTTTTTGACTGCCCTGTACTAGAAATGTAGATTTCAATAAAGCACTTCATTGTAATTGGGCTTCAACCCAATGAGCTATGTTATTTATTTGCTGCTTTCCATCTCTGATTGTACAAGGCGGATGCTGTATCTTAATGTTGAGCTTTTTTAGATGGCCTAAAATCAATGGGGCCGCTAGGCTTTAGTTATTATATTTCTCTCTTTTCACCAGCTAATATTTCCTCCCTCTGTGATTCATCTTTGCAATAACCCTGTGATATAACTGATCTAGTTATTGACTGGATTCACATTGTAGTTTGGGTTTCAGAGTCTTCTGTTAACTCTGCCACTTTAAGCCATAATATAGCACGTGAACCCATTTTCCCAGTAAGCTTCGTAAGTGAGTAGCGATTTAAACTCAGATCCTGAGTTTAGCCCAGTATTTGATACTGCATTATATGTTCGATATCTGGATTCTGATTCCAGGTTGAACCATGACTTGTGATGTGATTTGAAAGATCTGATTCGTTTCATTTGCACCCTGAACCATAAACAAAACAAACCATGTTTTCCTACGTGAACCCAGCCCATGGGTTATCATTTGTTTTAATGTGATCTGTGGACCTCTCCCCAAAATTGAGCTAATTCAATATAATGAACCACTTGTAAAAGTAAGGAACAAATATTCAATTTGAGTAGGATTGCAGAGCTGCTTAGTGAATAAGCTGCCAACTATTGTATTTACAGTATTTAGAAGTTCTATGGATAAGGAACTCATTGAAGCTGAGAAATTTTGCAAAATGGAACTGGGGATGTGTGTCTGGTTCTAACTGAGTCTATACCTTGGTCATAACTCTAGTGGGCAAGTCATCATGGTCAGGGGCATGTTTCTAATTACCCATGGAATGAAGCAGGTTATTGGATCCCTCAGTCAGCCCAACCAATTGTGTTGAGGAGAAACTTACATCAGAGAAAAAGCAGGGTACAAATACCAAAATCATATTAATATGCATTCAGAATAGCAAGGTCAGTTAATAGCCGCCATCTGCATTGAAGCTGCCTACAAGCTTCCCCCTAGCTCAGCACTAGATTTTATTGAGGCTCTTGGCTTGGCTAAAGCAAGTAGTATGGCCCTATTCAGGCCTGGATCCTGAAGCACAGTATTGTATCAAATATCTGAAACAGACAGTGCAAGCAACATTCCTACAGCACTGTACTTTGCTTGTCAACCTACTAGGTCTGGGGGAGAAATAAAATAACCCATTGAGTTTAGTCAGTGTGGATGATGAGATGATCACGATGATAGATCTGCCATATTACTGTCTTCCCTAGGGCTCTTGTTTACTTGAACGCAAGCTCCATTAGCCAATACCATTGCTGAGGTATTGTGTTGATTGTTCACACATTAGAACCCTGTATCTCTTAAATAGCTTTCTCATTTTTTTAAAAAAAGGGTAGTAATAGCAATGATCTTCTTAGTCATGGCCTTATTCTCCGAATTATTCTCCAAAGCATCAGAAGGCAGGACAAGAAACAATGGATGGAAACTAATCAAGGAAAGAAGCAACCTAAAACTAAGGAGAAAATTCCTAACAGTGAGGACAATCAGTGGAAGGACTTTCCTTCAGAAGTTGTGGGTGCTCCATCACTGGAGGCTTTTAAGAAGAGACTGAACAGTCACGTGTCTGGAATGATGTAGGGTCTCCTGCTTCAGCAGAGGATTGGACTAGAAGACCTCCAAGAGCCCTTCCAATTCTGTTATTAGTTGCTCTACAGGATGCTATTGTGAATGTGTACAGTTTAGCTTTAGTGTTTAGTGAAGAATTTTTTTGGAATGTAATATTTATCAAGGCTTAAAACAATTTTGATACTTCCCGATCTTCTCTTGTCAACAGTATGCAGTTCTCCTGTATAAAATAACAGCCTTATTTGTTCTTAGGTACTCAGCTTTCTTAAGTCCCAAGACAGTAGTTTGGTAAATATTGAATTAGTAGGTTTTAGGTCCGAGGATCTTATGGGGTTTGCTAATCCACCAAGAGTCATGAAATGAGACCATATATTAATTTAGTAAATAATCCTAACCCTCTCTTTAGTTAAATACAATAATTTGTAAAATGTAAGGGTTGCAAATTTAAAAAAATATGGTTTATTATTGTGCAGGGCAGTAATGACATAAGATTAAGTAGGTATTTAAATTGACGAAGTATTTCAGGAAGTACCTTCTGTACACACGTAGGGGCAGATTGTGCTGGATACATAGCAATTCATTGCTGAAAGAAAAGTTCATTCTGCTCTATTTGTTCACTTTTAATCATAAGCTGTTTTCCCGGGGATGAATTGTGCTTGGCTATCACGTCTTGGTATTTAGACAAGAATTCGAGTAAAAGTTACTTTAAATTCAAAATGGCGGAAAACGATACAGACCTAACCGGAAAATGCAGAAAAAAACCCGTGCCTTTACGGATGCGAACTACATTTCCCATCTTGCAACGCGGCAGGCACGTACTTACCTCGCCCCGCCCTCTCACAAAGCAAACTATAAATAGCAAGCGACGGCCTTCTTAGGCCTTTCTGCTGTTTGCCGACGGTGCCATTTTGTTTGTGAGGCACTTGGTGGTAGTTGGTGCGGTCTTGTCCATCCGTTGCCATCCATCCGTAGCCTGGCCGTCTATTTTTAGGAAGTGACCCCAGGGGCCTCGCCCCACTATGAGAGCTAAGGTAAGTTGTGTCTCGAGCCCGAAAATGTAGGTCGGATTTGAGTTTGTTTGCTTCAACACTCCTTTCGATGGGTGGCCAAGAAGCGAGGGCCTTCATGTTAGGTGACGGAGGGACGGTTTAAAACCAACTGAAAATACTGGTGGAATGGCTCTGGCGGAATAAAGCTGTTTTGAGCCTCTATAGTATAGAGTCTATACTAAACTCAGGGTTGAGGCCTCGATTACTTTAAAGTATTTTTTTTAAAAAGGGAGCGTGTCGTATGTAGCATGGAGGAATGACAGTAAAGCATGGGAGGTTTTTTAAAGCCGTCTAAATAATACTTTAAACATCGGAACTCCATCTGAAAAAGCTTTCATTTCAATGGAGGTGTTCAGTTTTTAGTTTCAATACCTTCCCATCACATCCTTTGATAATAGCCCTGTTGAACTCTGTGGGCCTCACTTCTGATGAAGCATATATTAATTGATCACTAACTTCTGAATGGCTATTATGTATAAGTAACTCTTGCTCTGCAGTAGAATGCAGTGCTCAAGAGGTTTTGTAGATACTGTGCCTAAATGTATAGATGTATTGGGTAATATTCTATACACACCATGTTGATTTAAATGCAGAATTCATTTTCATGCTGAAGAACTTTTGCAGCTTTGCGCTCATTTCTACAATTATCAATTGATTTACACCTTGGTGAAATTTTGCAAAATATAATTTTAAATGTGTAACAATGTTTTTGTATCATTGCTGTAATCAGAAATTCTAATGTGATTTTTTTCCCTCCCACAATTTTTAGTGGCGAAAGAAGCGAATGCGCAGGTATGTGAGCATATGTTTTTACTTTATTGTGTTTGCTTGCTCTAAAAAAACTATTAGATGCTCTTAACTTTTAATCTCTAATAAGACATGTTTTATTCGTGGCTTGTTTAAAATTAAGTGGTAGTTTGTCAAAGCTCATGGTTGAAGTTAGAAACTAGGTGACTTGAACTATGAACCTGTCTTTATGCAAATTCATATTCCTTTGTACTTGGGATTGCAACTGACTACCTTGAAGCAGAGATTCTTACTATTGTGCATCCAAATGTGAAAACTTTTTGTCAAATAATTGATAGCAGAAATATAACTAGAATTGCAAGGTCTATTCTTGAATTGGTAACAGTAAGCAATGGTTAAGAGTGTAAGGACTGCTAAAAGCAACATTCAAGAAAAAAGGGTTACTTCAAAACTAGTGTCTGTAGTGCCTATTGTATCCAGTTTCTTGTTACTGTGCTGTTTTAAATGAATAATTATTTTTCAATATGTCTGCACAGGTTAAAAGCTTAAGACTCAACATTTCAGGGGCCAGCAAATGGACATCTTTGTTTCATAAATTCAGGCGTTTTAAGACTTGATAGTCTAAAGAAGCAGAATGTGCCCAAGTATATTTCATACAATGTTTATTAATGTATCTGTATGTTTCTATAGGTGGAAGGCTTTAAGGGGTTAGGATTAGTGGTTTTTTTTAATGCTTTAAATATTTCATAGGAGCATAAGTTTCTTGGATAGGTAAAAATAAAAATTGCCATGAGACAATTTTTGTATCTCCTGGTATTACTTCATGGATATTTATTTATGTAAATAATATAAAGACAGTGACTGCCCCAGCTGGCTGACATTGGCTGATTTGGATTGGCTGGACCATCTGAGAATTTCTGGGAAACCACTTCAGTAATGCTACCAAGAAAACTGAATCAGTAATCATCAAACCTGTATATGTTGATCTGGAAATGTATAATGGATTTGCTTTTTTTCTATGCTGTGGAAGTTTCTATTAGAAGAAAAATAGCAATTATTAAACTAAATATTCCAATAATGGTTATTGGAATTTCTATTTGATGTCTTCTGAAATGTTCAGTCTTAACCTCCTCATCAGAAATTGATCTGGAGATATGAGTAAGTTCTATATCTCAATTTCCTCATCCTATACGCTGTCTTCAAAGTTCGATTTTTGCAAGCATCTTGTGTTTAACAGAAATGTCCTGAGTCTTAATTTAAACTGTTAAAATAGTGATATTACTTTAGGATTTTCAGTTAATATTCTTTTTTCTAGGCTGAAGCGCAAGAGGAGAAAGATGAGGCAGAGGTCCAAGTAGACATCATTCACAGTGCTACTGAAGCTGCAAAACGGCGTGGAAAGGTGGAGCCTTGGGAAGCCGACTTCCAGATAATGCCTTCTCTTTGCTGCTGCTAGAAGACTCTGCCCTATCTTCAGGAGATTCCATCTTCAAGCCTGGGAGCAGTGATCCTTTGAGGATGGCATCCCTGAGCTTTACTATTCTGGACTGATCTTCTCCTTGGTGGCTTGATGTAGCAACTGTATCAAATAAAAACCCCTTTTTGGGGGAATTCTACATGTTTTTTCTTTTTAATGTTGATTTTTCACTAAAAAGATTTTGTAATTATGGTGACACAAATGTGTCGGTGATTTCAGTTTCACTTTGGAAAAATTCATTTATGGTTTTCTAATTTCATGGTGTATTTCTCAGTTTGGTAAACCATTCTACATAATGCAGCTGATGTTTTGAGTTGTGATAATTGTATAATAGAGTAAGATAAGAGTCTTCTGGTATTCAGATTTTTAAAAGATGCTTTTGAAGGAAAGACATTCTGCCTAGACTAACTAGCACCATTTCTTCATTAAAAAAAAGTCCTCACTTTCAGTTCTACAAGTTCCTTGGGTATTTTTATACTATACTAAAGTAGAGGAAGGAGACTTCTCTTAGATTATTCTGGAACCTATGAAATCTGTCCCATATTTTTTTCTAAGATCAAATGAGTTTGTGATTATTAATTGCAGAACAGATAGGTTGCATTTATTTACTATTCAAAAGTGGTATGACTAGAAAACTTGATAAGTATGTTTTATTGCTTGTTTCAGTGGCCTGATTAATCTTAATGGATATAGTATTTATAAAATTTATTGGCTGCCCATCTTACAAGATAACCGTGTGGCTTGCAGTCATAAAAGATATAGATACCCACACACACACAGTGCATGTATTAAAAACAAATTGTTTTATTATAGTAATCAGTTCTGGTAAATAGATTTCTGATATCTCTCTGGAAGTAATATCCACTGTAAAAGAGTGATGGTCAGTTAGCGCTAGAAAACAAAGACTGCATAAGTGACCTGAAGTCAAATGCAGTATAATTGACCTAAGCCTACTTGGATGTTACACTGAGATTTCCTTAAAGTTTGATCTATAGCACAATTATGCATATCAATGATTTCAAAGCCTATGTCATTTGAGAAAGAATGTATGGCTATAATATGGTTTTAGAAAGCTTAGTGATTTTGAAAATGCATCTAAGTTGTTTATTGCAAACTTCCACTTTAGAAGGTAAGAACCATTCAACAGAAAATTGCCAGTTTTGAGTCTTATCAATGCATGCCTGCAGTATAGTACATTTCATACATTATTCAGACTGAAGATGGTTGGGTTTGGAAAGAACATGATTGTCAAGTTTCTTGTAAATTTACTAATGCTCAGAAATGTAACAAATTTTCTCTGAAGGGTCATCACATGGAAAACTGATTTCTACTGCTATAGACCGTAGTATAAATGCCTGGAAGTCACTATTTCTTACCAAAAATAATTGATAATTCTTTAGTTTTGTTAAAAATTGGTTCATAAATAAATCACAACCCCCTACGGGAGTACTTGCTTGTGGGGGTGATCTCCCAAGTTTGAGTTAGTAGAGCTACTGATGCCTTTTATAGACAACGATGGCTGAATAATTTTATAGGAATACTGGACGTTCGTCTTCCCCATTTTATAAAAGTCGCGTCCCCTACCACCGTGCTCGTCCTTCCGCGATGATCATGATCACATCGCAATGACGACGCTGTCTGCCCTCGTTGAGTTTGGTCGCTGACAAAAAGCGAGAGTAGCAAGAATTGCTTTCTCTTTAAAGACCGTAACCGAGCGCCAGCAGCAGGGAACAGGATCCGCCGCTGGAGCCTTACGCGTACGGGTTTCCCGGCACGAAAAAGTCCGGAGTCGGTTAACGGAGGCCGACGAGGCTGGGTTTCCCGCCGCCCTTGGCTCGCGACTCCGGTCGAATTTGCCTCGAGTAACGGCGGAAGCGGAGGAAGAGAAACTCGTCGCTATGGCAACCTTGACAGCCGGGAACTTCGGTCGACGGCCCGGCTGGAGAACGAAGCATAGAGTACTTCCGGCTGCAGCGGCAAGAGGGGGAGACTGTGACCGGAAGGGGTTGCGCTTTGTTTGGCGCAGAAGAGGTCGGAGTGAGGGTGAGTGGGTGGAGGTGGAAGTGTGTGTGGTGGGGGGAATCGGCTCCCTCGTGGGGCTCCAGCGTCCCCCATTTTCCCCTAGAAACGAAAGGCGCGTCCTCTGAGAGCCTCGGGAGCCCGTCCTGTCGAGCTCCTTCCCGAGGCCTCTGACAGGGACCCCCAGCTTCCCTTCTTGTGGTCCCAGCAGGGTCCTTTGACCCTTCCCCAAAGCGAACTGAGCTCTGCCTCGCTCTGCCTCGCTCTTTCCCTCTCGGGGAATTTGTGTTTAATTTTTCAAGATTTTCCTTCTTGAGACTTGAGATAATTGGATAATTAGCAAGAAAGCTCAACAATAAAGTAGAGAGCCTCTGTGTTTCTGCCCTAAGCAAGATGCACCTTCACCACTGAAAGCAAAGAGCTTTGTTTTTAAGAAATATGCAAGACTTCGGTGTCTGTCCTGTCATCAGCATTTGACTCATTTCATAAATATAAATTTGATGGGGTTGTATACCTCGGCTTTGTGCTTCTTGTCCCCGCAAGGCGTGTATGGGACACTCTTGTTTTCATTATGCTATCAAACTATAAAATCAGAATTTTGATATTATAAAAAGTATACAACGGTGGCATGATAAAGTAGGTTGGTTCTTTTAGATGTTATGTTTAGATGTTAAGGGATCTCTCAAAAGTTTCCTAAAATTTCTAGATAAAAATATAATTGATAGGCTTGCTCAGTGATGCTTTGCTTTCCTCTGTATAAGCCATAGAAGGAAAAGTGAGCACATCCTATTTTCAGTTTGTGTGAGATTAGTTAAGAACAAGTGTGATACAACAAGCCATATACTAAGCACATCAAGAAAATTAAAGCATTCTGTTCTCTGCAATACTTGAAGACTCAGTAGCAGATTTTCAGGTATTCTCTGTCAAGTTGGAAGCTGAGAAGCCCCTGGGATAATTTGAAACATTGAGACTAGGATTGTGTAAGAAAGTGTTGATCTTTCTCTCACACTTAGTTACATAGGAACGAGCACAGCATTAAGTGTGTATAGAAGGATTTTCATGCCTTGTTTTTGTGCCTTTCTTCCCTTTAGGTCCTGGGGCCATAAACCATTCTGGAATGTGTTTGAAAAATTTATATCACAAAGGTAAAATTCCAATTAGAAATAAGTGGCTAAATATATCTGTTGCTAATGAAATATTAAATGTTCTTAGTTTAATGGAGGGGCCTTAAATTCAATTTACAATCGTGTCATGTTTGTAATTTGATTTCTGGATTGAGTATGTATGTATGTATGTATGTATGTATTTATTTATTTATTTATTGAATTTATATTGCCGCCTATTCGCCCATGGCGACTCAAGGCGGCTTACAGAATAAAAGACCACATTTAAAACAATAAAAACTGACAAAAAGAATCAAATAAATTAATATAGTACAATATAACAAAATCACCTCCCACTCCCCGCCCCGGCGACAGCAGATCACACGAGCCATTTAATGGGCTCCAGGCCCGCTGGCAGAACCAGGTCTTCAGCACCTTCCGGAAGAGTATTAGAGTGGGGACCATTCTAATCTCTGAGTATGGGAATTTCCTCACACAGTTTCTTCCAAACAGTTTGAAACTGGGAAAAGTATGATAATTCAAAAAAAAAATGCTCCTCCATATGTAGGGTTTTGTATCTATTTTCACTGTTTGAAATTGTGCCATTTGAGCTGACACCCCTTTCTCCTTCCTACAGCTTCATAGAAACAATGGTATTGTGACCTTAATGATGGATGATAGAACAAGCACTCAAATTCTTTTTGCTTTTTATGGCATTGATTTAGTACAGCTTTGATTTCAGATAATAGTTGGAGGGAATAGGTCTTTAGATCTGAATATATGCAAAGTAATTTGCATAATTATATATTTATGTAATTGAGGTAATTATACCATTTATATGAAGTTACTATGCCAATGATAAATTGATGTCATTTGCAAAAGTTAATGCAATATGTTAATGCTAGTGATGGAATAAGTTCAATTACATAACTCTGTGAATGATGTAAATTAAGTCAATTCTCTTGACTGCTTCAGAAGCAGCAGACCATGATTTCGAGATGACCATTATTTGGAAGTGAACTAAATTTCGGTTGGTTGCATCCAGAATTTGCTGAATGGGGCTGATCCAACTGAGTGTAAAATTTAAGTGTATTGATGGTTGCCAGTTCTGAACTTAATCTGTCGTGACATTTGGAACAGGATAGAGACGGAAAGGGGAGCCAGATAGGTCCGTGGCTCACCTATAGAATGGATGTGGAACCTCTGGCAGCATTCTAGCCCAGCCCTTCTACGGTAACCTGCAGAGCCTCAAGTCAGGCTCAACCTCCAATGCCCCCTCCTTGCAAGAAGTCTTTCCTGCAGTCTTTTCCAAATGTGAGTGGAGTGCTTAGCCTGCTTTCAGATGAAGTACCACCCAGCTTATGCTGCTTCATATCTTAACCTTCTGGGAATTATGAGTGGCAGCAGCAGCAGCAGCTGTCAAGAGTTGCAACACTGAAAGCTCCCCACAAGTCCCTAGAAATCTGTGCTTAAAGCTGTCCAGTGGGAGTGCGTTCGCTTGCCAGCTCCCAGGGAAGTGCTTCTTTACTTAGAATGCTTGAAGCTACTTCAATTTGAGTAACATCTGTAGGGATGAATGATGTCCACTCAGCAGGAGAAAGGCCTGTTCCCCCTCTATTCTTTATTTTATTCTTATATTGCTGTTGGTTAAACCTAGCCACTTTAGTTGAGTCATTCAGCAAAATTATGGAGTAGCTATATTATTCCAGTGTAAAGACGTATACCATAGTCTTACTGCAGGTGGATTGTGATTAGTGGGGTATTTGACTTGGTGGAAATTATAAGTTGATACCAGGTTGCATTTTGTGAGGCAGAATTCAGTTAGTGCGAGGCTAGTGTGCATGCAGCTGAAGCTAGTTTATGTGCAGTTTCTGCTGGCATTTTAGATGCTAATTGTCATATGTGCAAAATGGAAAAAAGGAAGGTTCTATTGGAGGAAAGCTTAAAAAAAGGAAAGGGTCATTTCGGAAAAGCTAGAGCAGAATACAGGAATCGGCAGGTGTGCTTTGGATATGCATTTATCCTCCAGCTTCTTTTTTCTTAAATATTATGAAATCTATGTCCTATCTATTTTCTATATAGAAAATGGATAGAAATGATATTTAATTTTTTTCCTTTTTTTCTTTTTTGCTTTCTATAGCTATAACAAATATTTCTATATCTGTGACTTGTTAAAAATAGAAGTTGTAAGTACACTTTAAATATTTTACTGTTATCTTTCATAAATAAACATATCAAAGTTTCTATTTAAATTTTTTCATTGCCTATTTCTGTTGAGTTGGAACTAATTACCCTGTTTTCCCTAGAAATACCACTTCGAATAGTGTAAATTTGAATAATGTGACCATTTTGTAGGATTCACAATCAGCACTACCACAATCAAGGCCAACCTACGGTATATAACAAGTTAAAATAAAAAGTGAGAATTATGAAAACAAACAAAAGAAGATATGAAATAGTAAAATAAAATTCTATATCCATCTCCTTCCCTTTGGCAGAATAGGAGAAAAATATTAGAATAGCGGTATTGAGGTCCTGTAATCTAATTAAATCCTGTGAAATAAAATACTGACCAGGGCAATTACCAATAGGTAAAAAAAAAAATATTTACACTGTTCACTAATCCATAACACAATTTGATTTTAGCTTAGCGTGTTGCATTTAACCCAACCATAGTTGTTTGTAAACTGTACGGTACAAATATTGCAACCACCCAGCCGATCGTGTATGCGACATTTTTAAAAGGTGGGTTAATGCAATATATGAATCTTAACTACAAATAAATAAAAATATGAGATCTGTTCATGGCCTCTTTCCCCTTTCATCCCTTACTTGGTCTCCTGCACAGTTGCTTGATTGAAGGACGCAGCCGTGACAAGAAGATGCCTGACCGTGACACCTATAACGGTAGTGGTAGCGATGAGGCCAACGCCAACGCCGACAACATCTGCCGAGACTTCCTGCGCAACGTCTGCAAGCGGGGCAAACGTTGCCGTTTCCGCCACCCTGACATCAACGAGGTGACCAACCTGGGGGTCAGCAAGAACGAGTTCATCTTCTGCCATGACTTTCAGAACAAGGAGTGCGTCCGCATCAATTGCCGCTTCATCCACGGCACCAAAGAGGACGAAGACTGTTACAAAAAGACCGGGGAGCTTCCCCCACGCCTCCGCCAGAAAGTGGCAGCCGGGCTTGGCCTGTCCCCGGCTGACCTCCCCAACAGCAAGGAAGAGGTTCCCATCTGCCGAGATTTTCTAAAGGGGGATTGCCAGCGTGGCGCCAAGTGCAAATTCCAGCACCTGCAGCGGGATTATGAATACAACGCCCGGGGCCTGGCTACCCGGGAACAGGGTATCACCACCCCTGTGCGTCGCTATGATCCCTATGACCCAATGTATGACTCTGACCGATGCTACGACGACCACGACCCTGTGCTGAAAAGGAGGCGAGTGGACGGGCTCCACTTTGAAACGTATGAGTACAACTTCACTAGTCCGCGCACGGTGGAATATCGTCTCCTGGAAGAAGAAAACATCATGCTCCGCAAACGAGTGGAGGACCTGAAAAAGCAGGTCAACAACCTCCTGGCCACCAACGAGGTCCTCTTGGAACAGAACGCCCAATTCCGCAACCAAGCCAAAGTGATGACCCTCAGCTCCACGGCTACGGCCACCGAGCAGACTCTGGCTCCGACCGTGGGCACTGTGACCAACTATAACCACAGCATTGCCCAAACTCACACGACTCTGAGCAGCCAAGCCCTGCAGCCACGTCCCGTCTCCCAGCAGGATTTGGTAGCCCCCGCTGGAGCGCAGGCAGCACCCCCGAGCAACGCAGCCCCTCCTATGAACCCTGAAATCACCCCGCTGTCAGCAGCTTTGGCTCAGACCATTGCCCAGGGGATGGCTCCCCCTGTCTCCATGGCCCCCGTAGCTGTATCGGTAGCGCCGGTGGCTGTGTCGATGGCTCAGCCTCTGGGGGGCATTACCATGAGCCATGCCACTACTCCCATGGTGACCTACCCCATAGCCTCCCAGAGTATGAGAATAACAGCCATGCCTCACTAGCCCACGTTCAGCGGAAGTGCCATCGTTCAGTCTGCGCCATGCTGTTCCTAAGTCAAGGGCGGGCACAAATCCTGTTGAAAGTCAAGGCAAAAAGAATGATACTGATCCCAGAGGTGGAACTTGAAGCCTCTGGAAAGTTCTTGGGGAAGGACTATAACCTGGGTTGGCATTGTGTCTGAAGCAGGCGTAGGGGCTGTCCTTTCACAGTGAAAGCAGCCCAGGCATAACAGAAAAGCAAGCAAGCAAAAGCATTTGGAAAGTACAGAGGTCTCAGAAGTTTTTTCTCTGTATCTTATTTCTCCTTGTAAGTCCTCCAATTATGCTTTTGAGTATAAGAACTGAGCAAATTTTTCCAGCCTGTGGATTACAGAGTCTATTGTGTGGCTGAGCAGAGGGAAAATAACAGTTCCTTCCCTGGTACTGTACTTGTTCACGGAGCGGAGGACAATTTTCCTTAGCTCGGTCTGACAAAAGGGCAGAGACTGAGCCAGCCTGAATTTTTGCACACTTTTTCTTGGTGTAGAAAGGCAGGGATCCAGGCACCTGGAATATAACTAATTTAAATTGTATTGGTATAATAGACAATGAACTGGAAAGAGTTGCAGCAAACAGAACGTCCCTTCCTTTGGGGTAGATTAGCTCTTAGTTCTGGAAAGAACAGGTTCAAAGCACGTACACAGCACTGATAGCTTGATAGTTTGCATAGTGGGGGCAATTGCGTGTGTTTGCATACGTGTGTGAATCCACACACCTCGTGGATACACAACACCCACATAGATGGCATCTCTTTACAAGAATGTTGAGGCTTTCAAAGAGTCCAGGGTTTAGTGACAGGATCTCTTTGCCGCTGAACAGCTGAATTTCTGGTTGAAACAGACAGCAGGGATAGGCCATCTTGCAAACAAATAAATTCACCTCCTCTCTTCCACTTGCCTCTTGCTTTCTGGCCTGTATTTTGTGTCTGAATTCCCCTCACATCCAAGGACTTTGTGGTAGAACCCTACCCTGCTGTATGTTACTTCACTTTTTGTTTCGTTTTTCAAGGCACCACTTTTAAAATATAGCTAGATATATTCCCTCAGTGTGAGTTTTTGGTTTTATTTTCTGGGAGGTGGGAGGATATTTTTCTTTTTCTTTTTCTTTTTCTTTTTTTTTTTAATGTGAACTTCAGCTCCTCCTTGAGTCTGAAGTAACTGTTTGTATTAAAACGATTTGAAGGAAATGAGAAAAATGTTTGATGACCCAGCTGTTTCTACAGTTAACAGTGTAAATGTTTTCAGCTATTAAAACAAATGTACAGTCCTCATCTATATTCATCCCTGTAATGATTTTCTAAATAAAAAAAAAAAAAAAGAGAGAGAGATCCTCTTCTATCTTGTCCCAGCACTTCAGAGATCACTCGGTAAAGAATCCGGTTCAGGTCTTGTTGAAGCTCTTTCTGTTTTGGAGCAGAATGCATCTGCTTCCTAAAATATTGATAATGGTTGCAAGGAAGGATGGGACTCTAAAGGGAGAAAGGAGACTTCAAGAAAAATCCAAGAGGCTTATAGGTGTCATTCTCCTCAATAAGCACTGAGGTGGATCATCAGCTAAGAGGAAGACCCCAGGACACTGCAACCGTCATAAATATGAGTCAATTGCCAAGCATCTGAATTCTGATCACATGTCCATCTGGATGCTGCAATAGTTCTAAGTGTGAAAAACAGCCATAAGTCACTTTTTCAGTGCCACTGTAACTTCGAACGGTCACCAAATGGACTGTTGTAAGTCGAGGACTACCTGTATACATCCAGATTTGTCTTTACATCACATGTGCATCGCCAGAAATCTTTTTATGGGGTTCAAACCCTCTCCTGGGAATGTACCAGTGCCCTCTAGGTAATTGCATAGGGTACATTAGTTCCTGGCCCTGGATTTGCACTATACGGAGGCAATCCGAATGGTACACATAGTCCAAATTCTCTTCAGCTCTCAGAGCAGAGAGATCCAAAAGTTACATACTTCATTTACAAGGTTTTATCTGACTCTCACCATTCTCTTCTGAGAAGATGTGGGAGGGAGTTCTAAGAGGGAAGATGGAAGTCATGTATCACAAAGCCATAAGGCCAGTTTAAGGCAGGTCTTGGAAAACAGAAGGGATTACCAGCTGTTCCATGGGAAATAGCATTTGCTGTGCAAATTCTCCCCCCTCCCCCCCCCAAAAGAAATGCATTAAAGAAATGATTGGAAAGGGAAGAACAGAAACTGGAGTTTTGACTTTTGCTCACTGGCAGGGGCCAGCTGAGGGGCCTTTCTGCCCTTCCCCTTATTTTTCTTCTTCCCCAGCCTCAGGGGACCTGAGTCAGCCAAGCAGGTGAGAAGTGGGACCAAAAATTGTCACAAGTAGTCCTCGACTTACGATCAAAATTGAGCCAAAAATTTCCAGTTGTTGAGTTTTGTCCCATTTTATGACCTTTCTTGCTACAGTTGCTAAGTGAATCACTGCAGTTAAGTTTGTAACGTGGTTGTTAAGTGAATCTGGCTTCCCCATTGACTTTGCTTGTCAGAAGGTCGTAAAATGTGATTAGGTGACCCCAGGATGCTGCAACCCTCAAATTCAAGCCAGTTGCCAAGCATCCAAAATTGGTCATGTGACCACCAGGATAATGCAAAGGACATAAGTGTGAAAAACAGTCATAAATCACCTTTTTTCAGTATCGTAACTTTGAATGATCACTGAATGTTTGTAAGTTGAAGACTATGTGTACTTAATTTTATCATTTCAGCTGGAAGCTAAATGGTCAGGGTGTGTTCGTGTGCCAAACCTAACTGTTAATAAGGAAGTTCACAGGCCCATCTAATTCCTAGGAATGTCTGGCCTGATATAGCAATAGCAATAGCACTTAGACTTATATGCCGCTTTACAGCCCTCTCTACACAGTTTACAGAGTCAGCATATTGCCCCCAACAACCTGGGTCCTCATTTTACTGACCTCGGAAGGATGGAAGGTTGAGTCAACCTTGAACTGGTCAGGATCGAACTCCTGGCAGTGAGCAGAGTTAGCCTGCAATCCTGCATTCTAACCACTGTGCCACCACAGCTCCTAAACTTCTCTTGCACCTTTACCATAACTCCTAACCCTAATTGGATTTCCATCCAAATAGGATTATTTCAATGCATTTTACACAGAATAGAAAATATGTTGGATTTTAAATGCTAGAGGCCTCCTAAACATAATGACCATCTCTGAATCTTTGTTCTGATCCAAATCACGCAAGCAGCACCTGGTGAGAGAATAGTATGTTTATTGCGCAACTATACCCCAGTAAAGCACTCCTCAAACCCCTGAGTCCAAGTCCCCAAAGTTGCAGAAGCGTCGGCATCTATTCACGCAGGCAGTTCAATGAGCAACAAGGAAACAACCCGCTAGACATGTACAGGAACAAGGCTCCGATGAACAGCAAAAGGAGGTAAACCAGCAGATGGTTGCCCACAGATGGACCTTAAAAGAGTTCCAAAGCGGCACAACTCACAACTCAAGGAAATCCAGGCGCGAGAAGTCCTGACACGATTCCCCAAAGAACAGCAGTTCCGACAAGGAAACTCACGATGCCCAGCACAAGAGCAAGGAATGGGAAATATAAATCATGGAGACATTGCAATGGGAGAGCAAATGGTTGTCTCTGACAACACCAAATCCCCAATGCCTGGTTAAATAAACCCAAGCCCGGTGTTTCTCATTAGGAGGGACAAGGCTGTTCCTTGTGAGTAGCCTCACCAATCTTCTCTGTGCTTCTCTTCCTTCTGCTCTCCATGCCTGTGGATTGGGCAGGAGTGGTAGCTGTTCCTCATCAGAGGCAGCCTGCTTTTCAGAGCTGGCCTGTGGCAGCCATGCCCATGCCTGCCATTCTTCTGCTTGCACAGGCAGCTGTCCGTCTGGTCAATCACTCCCCCCACCCAATGCCTGACAGTTCTGGAACTACATCCTCATCAGCCCCCGGGCTCTCTGAATGTTCTGGGAGACCCATGGTATTCCTGTCTGATGGCCCCGTTCCAGCTCATGCTCCTTGTTGGATCCAGTGACTGTCAGGGGTACCACACTTTCTTAGTTATATTTATTTTCTGAATTCATGGAGGCCTAAACCTAACCTTAAGTAGAGTTCCATCTTTAACCTTACCCCCACACTTAATTATTACCTTAATGCTAACCCAAACACTAACAGGATTTTGCTCCTTAACCTTAATAATAATCCTACCCCTAGTCCTATCCTAATGCCAAGTTGATTTCTATTTGTAACCCTATTTTAACCCTCACCCTATGCCTAGCCTTAAATGTAGCTCTTGCACTAACACTAACCTTAGCCTAAGACTATCCCTAAGGCTAACCTTTATCCTAACCCTTAAAGAACCCAGTGAGAGTGGGGGAAATCTTGCAAGGACCATGTGGGAGAGGGCAAAGGTCTTGAACTTTACTCCTATCTCACCAGGCCCCAGACTGTCCTCCACAGTTACCTTTTGAAGAGCTCCAAGGCCTTACAGAGTGCTGGAACATATTGTTCTATTGCTTGACCATGTGGTGCAATTCTGGAAGCGGTGGTAATATTTGCAGCTACCAGAGTTCAATTTGGCTATTGCAAAAACATGGTGGCCCCTTCCAGAATTGCGCCACATAGCCATGCCATTCTGCTTCATCAATAAAGTCTGCAAAGCCTTTTGGAAAGCTCCAGGGCTCAGTAGAGAAGGAAAACGTGTGGAGACTCAAGGGGAGGTGGAGCATGGGATGTCTTAGGGATGGGAGACGCCTTTTGAGGCCTGGGCAAGCTCCATTATAATCATATCTCAAGGACTAAACAGATATAGCAATAGCAATAGCACTTAGACATATATACCGCTTCATAGTGCTTTACAGCCCTCTCTAAGCGGTTTACAGAGTCAGCATATTGCCCCCAACAATCTGGGTCCTCATTATACCCACCTTGGAAGCATGGAAGGCTGAGTCAACCTGGAGCCTGGTGAGATTCGATCTGCCGAACTGCTGGCAGCCAGTGATCAGCAGAAGTAGCCTGCAGTACTGCACTCTAACCACTGCGCCACCGCGGCTCTTATAAACAATTGATGATAAGTGAAGAACAAGAAATACAGGCCACCCATCACTCCTTCATTAATATTTATGCACAACTATGTTACATTTGAGCCAAATTATCAGTTGCTAAGCTCAGTGGAGTAGAAAGTGTACATTATGTTTTTAAAATATTTATTTCAGGAGAGGATGCAGAAGAATATCATCATGAAGTGGTGATAGGTGGACTTAGAAAAAGCTGTGCATTAAGCTTTAAAAGTAGAAAACGTATCACCAAGCAGCATTAGAGGAGGAGATTGGTATGATTTTGAGGAAGGAACATGCCCTCAGGACAGATTAATTACTGAAATACTCAAATGAAGGCATATGTGACAGCTACAATGTCCTGTGGCTTTTCTTCTTCCTCCAGAACTGTGGGCTATCCTTAGACCTCTGGTTTGAGGGGTGTCACAGGGATCTACCATCTCTGCATCTCTTCGTGAAGCCACTGTGGGAAGTCATCCATCAACATGATGCTGTGTCTTCAGTACGCTTGATGATAATTATTTATCTTCAATCCTGGCTGACCCAGGGAGGCTATGAAGGATCTGTCCCAGCATCTTGAGGCTAAGGGAAGCTGAATGGAGAAGGACAGGCATTGACTCAACTCTACTAGGTTTCAGAGTCAATGCATGTTGGGTAGTCCAGTTCTAGCAGTTGGAGAGTTTCCTATTTCAATTGGGTTCTGGATGGGGTTGCACTATCCTGACAGGCTCTAGTGCAGGTGTCAAACTTGCGGCCCGCGGGCCAGATGTGTCATGCGCTGGCCACACCCACTGTTTTAGCGAAAGGGAAAAAAGTTGTGATACGTCATGTGACGTGTCGTCGCGAGTTTGACATTCCTGCTCTAGTGCATAATTTGAGTGTCTTTCCGGAAATAAAGGGAAAATACATGACCTTCACATATCTTGGCTCTGTTGGGAATAATGATTATAAAAGCATTATTATATAGTCAAGTATCCACATGAACACAGTATTTCGTGTAACAGATTTGAAGATATGAACCACGTATTCCAGAAGATAGGAACCATGTATTCCAGAAGATATGAACCATGTATTCCAGATGATCCTTATATTATGGGAATATAAGAGTTTAAGAGCTCTTTTGATTATTTTTTTAAAAATATTTTTGTTTGTTCAGTGTTTTGGTTGATAAAGATCTTACCCATCTGTGATTTTTGAATATTTTGTTTTTTGCAAGATGGAGCCACAGCGTTACCTTTTAAAATATTCCTTCTGCCAAGTAAATTTTCATGTTAAAACTTCTGTATAAATCTATTCCCTACGGTCCGAAAAGAATAATGGGAGATTAAATTTTGCAAGAGGGTTATGTGCAGAAATATTGTTATACAGGTCTTGGTGTAACTTTCCATAGTATGTGGCCAATGTATACACGTAGTGCAGCGGTCCCCAAACTTTGTGGCTTGGCGGCTTGGCTGGGAGGTGGGAGAGAGGAACCAGGCTGCATGAGTGGTAGGCCAGCACGTGTGCAGCTCCACTCACACAAGAAAAAAGCCTTTGGGGCTCAGTTTCGCACTCCTTCAGGCTTCTCTGCGCCAATGAACTTTTGCAAAGGAACGCAAGTTCTCCTCCAAATTCTTTTGTTCATTTGCAGAAGGTTCTGGCATGGAGAAGTGAAGCGTTTGGGGGTGCGGTCTTGCGCTTCAGACTCAACGAAGCTGCTCGACACTTCAAAAGTGGATCAGGTGTCCCGCGCAGGCAGCCTTGGTGAGTCAGCAAAGCTGAGCATGGTGCGCTTGTCCCACTCAGCCTCCATTTTTGGAGCACTGGGAGCAGGCGGCTTGGTGGCCCGGCTGGACAGGGGAGAGGGGAACTGAGCCGCATGAGTGGCAGATTGGCCTGCAGGCGTGCAACTCCACTTAGGTGCGAGAGAAGAGAAGCCTTTGGGGTGCCGCTCGTGCGAGTGGAGCTGCACGTATGTGCCAGCCCGCCGCTCACACAGCCCAAGTAGGCTGCGGCCCAGTAGTGTACGCAGATCAGAAAAACAACATAATTATTGAGTTATCCTCTAACCATTTGTTTCAATCTTGAAGCTTGAAGCTTTGACTAATTCTGGTCAGGTCTTTGGTTTGCAAAGGCTACGTAGATAAGAATGTTTTTCATTCTTAGTAATACAAAAGTGTAGGGGGAAAAAGGCTTCAAAGCCTCCATTCAAATGAAAAGGAAGCTGTGCACAGAAACTTGAAATAAAGGAGAATATACAACTGTTTCAAAAATCTACTTTTATTCTTGATTTGTGTGAAGCTCTTATTCAGAAGAAATATAAAAGTCCTGTACAAATAGAACTACAAAAATATGATTTCAATTAAGTTAGGTAAAGACTATCATTATTTTCAAGCTTTGAAATCCTGTAATGTTTCTCTTTGGATATCTTACCTTAATATTCACTGTGTCCTAAAACTAGGGGGAAAAGTCTCCCTGTAATATAAAGCCCTAAATAAACAGGACAAAAGACAAAGCAGAAACCAAGTCCCCATATTAATGCCCGATCACACAATTAGCCATTAATAATTTACTAATTTAAGACTCACAACAAGCATAGGAATGTAGATTAAAAACCTCCTCATCTTAAAAAACATTTTTATCCAGATTGAACGAAAATGAACAAGTCAATGGAAAAGATGCTTTCTATGGTTTTCCTTCTTCATGTTTATTTTATTTTTTTTAAATCAATTACCCTGAAGAGGGCTTTGCTTTTATTAGAAAAAGAGCAATTTGGCATGTTTCACCTGTACCATTTTCAATGCGGTACTAACTTGTGATAAAAATTAAATAAATATAAATACACAAAATAAATATTTTGTAAAAGAGCATTACAAATAGGTCAACTTTGGAACACACCGTTGGGGATTCTTACTTGTTCTGCACGTATAAAAACTACACATCCTAGTTTTAAAGATACTGGAAAGGAAAACCACATCCTTCAGCATGGGAAGCAAATCCATCCATTGAGCTTCCCACAAGAGCCCGCACGTAAAGAAAACTGGGTTTGAATGACCTAACAGGACCCCCAGTAACCATGTGCCTGGTTTCCCTATACTTTTTAAAGGGTAATTTATACCCAAATCTTTTGTCTCCCTACCAACTGTTCATTTGGGCGAACATCTTACAGTGCAATCTTATACTTGTCTATTCAGAAACAAGCCCCACTGAGTTCAGTAGCACTCCCGGGAAGAGTACAGAGTTACCGTCTTAATCTGACAAACGAAATAAAGCACTTTTGTCAATTCTTGCATTTCAATTACACAGCTAACTACTCACATTCTAGGAAAAGAAACCTGAAATAGCATTGGAATAATAATTCTCTCCAGCTATGTAGAGCTTAACGTTACGATTCCATATCTGCAAGCTAGTAGCTCTGTACAGAAGTTGTACAACTTTGTGATTTCAAGGACAAGTTGAGATCTGCGCAAATGTATTTGGAGACCGAGACAGGGGCAGTGGCGAGGGAGGGATGGGGGCACATGTCTGTATTGGATCAGGCATGTTTGATCTACCCCACATGCCCTTTCCAAATTATTTCCTATCTGCTTCAAGTACATAAGCTGGCAGTGGTACAGAGACAGCATGCTACAGTTAAGAGGATTCTCTTCCTGAGATCCAAAAGGTGCTTGGCAATGTTATCGTTTCAATCCTTTTTTTAAAACAAAACAACAAAACAAAAACAAAACCATTCTGTGCAGTAAAAAGGCCTGAATGCCAGTATTAGAAGACCCTACAGGACAGGGGTCTCTTTGAAACCACAAGTGAGATGGGGAAATACCCCACCTCGTTTTTTCCCCCCTCTTGGGAACTCCTTTGGACTGCTCCTGCTTTAGAAACCTGGGTCCTGGTACCGTCCCGTCTCCCTTCGATTCGAATTCAACCTGGAATTTTCTTCCTGAGTCAGAGCAGGCAGAATACACAAGGCACGTTTGAGACATCTGTCTCTCAAAAGAGTTTGCTTTGGTTTTGGTTCACTCTTTTCAGTCTGTCAAGTCACCCTGCTAAGGCAGGCCGAATGCCTCGACCCTTTAATGTGCAAGACGACTCCAACCGTCAAACAGCATCTCCCAGAAACACCTGCCTGGCCGGGTTCTGCATGTAATAAGGCTGGAACAGTCTTTCCAGGCAGCAGATGCGCATCGCATTGTAAGTGTGCAGCAGGAGATGAGGAAAACGCGACGTAAAGTAGGCTACAAACTCATCTGGGACAGATCCCAGGGTCTCCTGTACCTCCGGCGGCAGCTCTCGATAGTGATGTTTCTGTAAGAAAAGGAAGAAAGAGGAAAGGGTAGGCGTGTGCTCCTCGCTTACATTGATAAGAAATCCATATTTTTAAAATGTTGTCATTAGTCTGCCTGCATTACTATATCGAGCATTTTCATCAGATCAAAGTATCCAAGATAAGAGAAACCTTTGATTTTCCTGAGATTTTTTTTTAAAGAACCGCAGCTCTGCTTGATCTTTTACTGGAAAAACAAACCTTTATTCTTTTTGTCCACTGTCATTTTTATGGTCTAAATTAGATGTTTGCAACTGCTATTTACCCTGCTAAGAAAAAGATCAATGTTTTCTCCATTGTCACAAATAGCAGCACGGGGGAAAACTGATCAGGAAACAATACAGGTAGTCCTTGACTTACGACCCTAATTGAACTCGGAATTATGGTCCTAAGTCATGGCGATCATTAGGTGGGTCACCATGTGACCATGCCCGATTCTCTGATCTTTTTTGCAGTGTTTGCTAAGCAAATGCTATGAAGCAATGTGGCGGTCATTAAGCAAGTCTGTTTTCCCTAATGGGCGTTTTTTGCTGAAAACTGGAAGTCAATGACGGAAACTGCCCAAACATGCCAAAAATCATGGTCATGTGACTGCAGGATGCTGCAAATGGCTGCAAATGCAAGCCGGTTCCCAAGTGCCCAAAATGCAATCAAGGTGTGTGTGTGTGTGTGTGTGTGTCTGTGCAGCTGTTGGAACTTCAAAAACAGATTGAAAGTAGCTCTAGAGAGGTCCGTTGTAACGTGGAATGGTCACTAAGCGAACAGTCACTAAGCGAGCACTACTTGTACTTAATCCTCTTCTCCTAGAGCTGTTGCTCATGGTCACTTCAGGGAATGCCTTTCATTCAATGTTGGAAGGTCTTTTAATCCAGCGGCCCCCAACCTTTCTGGCTATGTAGACCGGCGGGGGCAGAGAATCCAGGAACAATTCTGATCATGGGCTTTCTAAAATTTGTGTTTGAATAGAGCGGGGCTAAATAAATAAGCTGCAGAAGACTGATTAATTAAAACCGGGGTCCCCAACCCCCAGGCCGCAGCCGTCCTGGGCCATGGCCTGTTCGGAAACAGACCGTGAAAATGGTGGGTGAGTGCCCGTGCAGCTCCATTTGCAAAGTGGTAGGCACGCACTACTCACACAAATGGAGCTTTGTGTGTGTGCTCGCCCGCCGCTTCCACGGTCTGGTTCCCAACAGGCCATGGCCCAGGACTGGGCTGCGGCCTGGGGGTTGGGGATCCCGGTTTTAATTAATTAAACTTCTGCAGCTTATTTATTCAGCCCCGGTCTATTCAAACACAAATTTTAGAAAGCCCATGATCAGAATTGTTCCTGGATTTAACTGCATAGTAACTGCAAAATTGCAATTGATGTGAATATGAGAGGCAGCTGTGACAATGAATCAGCATCTCGGCATGACTCCCCATATTTAGAAGCCAGAGGCGCATCTGAGAAACAATCAGCAATCCCAAAACACACATACCTTGTTCCTCATTGCCCGCAAGAGATCTCTTACTGAGCCCCCTTTATAGGACCGGAATTTTCGAAGGTCTGCAAAGAAACATTCAAATTAAGACTTTTAGAACTAACTAGAGCTATTTTTGGATTCTTGCTTTCGAGATGAGTAAAACAATATACAGTAGTTCTCTCTGAAAGTAAGGAAAATAAAGTTGAACCTGTCTGAAGTGGGACGGTTATGTGCTCTCTCCAGTCCATCTTCACCACAGCTCTTCCTGCTCTCTCCAGCTCCTTCACTATTGGACCATCTAGAGATTCTTTTTCTATCCGGTCACTCACATCCTGCAATTAATAACAGACATTTATAGCCCATCAAGTTTGGCTCCAGCTTACATGGGCTCCCACCTCAAAAGCTTCTCCAATGGGCAAAAGAAAAAGATGCTGCGGTTGCTTTCACTACTTACCTGGGACTCCCATTATTTCCCGCTTAATGACCCATGCAACCTGAGTCAACTGGGACTGCCAGGATTGTTGTTGCTAAGCAATGCGTTCACATGACATCCAGTTTTATGACCGCATCACTTAGCAATGGCAATCCCGGTCCCAATTGCTATTCTATCCCAGAGTCCCTTGGGAGTTGGGCGGCATACAAATTTAATAAATAATAATAAATAATAATATTAAAATCTCTGTATTTCTGAGTATAACGTAGTTCAGATTTATAGCACGCAAAGTTGAATAGTTCACAGAAAAAAATCATGACCAACCTGGAAAAATTGAAGCTGCTTTTCTAAGCTCCAGAAAAAAGGGTGCTTCAGGACACAATTAGCTGAAGGTCGTTTCTGAGGATCCATATTTATCATTTGCTCTATCAAGTCACGTGCAACAATGTCCTCTGTGGGGGAAAAACCGAAAACAAATTGGAACATTCAGAGCCTTTTTACAGAGTTAGTATTTTTCTCCCTTAGGAGACAGGAAGCCAAAATCTACAATCCCAGTGCCTGAAAGAAAGAAAGAAAGAAAGCACACACACACACACACACACCCCACAAAAACAATAGGTTCCTTCTATGGCTGATCTGGATAATATATGGATAGATCCTAATGGCATTGCCTGTGTTTTGTTAACTGCTCCTGCAGGAAAAATTGATGGCACTGTCAGAGTTGCTTGGTCCAGAATGCTACTATATTTATCAGTAAACCAAAGCATATTTTGTTGTATAACCCAAATGTAATCCACTTTTGAAATTGCACAATGCACCCAGAGTCACTTTTCAGAGTGAGATGGGTGGCACATAAATTTAATAAATAAAATGCACTAGATTACATTGGATTGGATTGGATTGGATTGCTGTAGTTCACTATTTAGGAGCCATCATCATCATCATCCTGAAAGTGGAAAATTAGACTGGAGGACAAGATAAAAAAAATTAGATTCTGATATGAGTAATTTAAAGAACATGAAAGACCAAAAAAAGGAAGAATCTAAGAATTAGGATAAGCCTAATTTTAAAAAAAAAATTGGTTTAGCACCAGAAAATTGGAAGAAACATTGGAAATCATAAAGCAACAAATAATAGCAATTGTAGGGAATATTGAATGTTATGAGGCAAGCAAAATTTCCCATCTCAATCAGACCAGGGGCAATTCTACCAAAGAATAAATGGCAGTTAGCAATTCCGAAAATGGAAAACCAAACAAAAAAGAAACAATCTAGTTGTGGAAAGATCTGTAGGAAAGTCAGAAAGATTATAATAAAAATGCTGGATGGGTAAAAGAATTTGAAGATGAATTTAGTAAAAATCAAATGGAAGAACTAATAATAACAGCATAAATGATTAAAAATTGAGTTAAAAGAATTAAAAAATGGATATCTGCTGGAAATGATCAACTGCATGGCTTTTGCCTCAAATAACTGATTAGGGCACATCCAATTACAGCTAAACAGCTTAATGAAGCATTGCATAAAGGAAACATCAGTGACAGGTAAATAAGTGACAAAGCTGATCTGATTCAAAAAGACCCCAGCAAAAGGGACAACACCAGAAAACAACAGGCCAATAACATGCTTGCCTACAATGTTTAAATTGTACAATGTTTATAATAGTTGTCCACTATTATGTCTGTATTATGTACAGGCATAATAATGAACAACATCCAATATTATTTAGAAAAAATAACCTTCCAGAAGAACAGAAGGAAATAAAAGGAAAAGCAGAGGTACAAAAGACTGACTTCTGATTGATAAAATGGTTTTGAAGAACTGGAAAAGGTGAAAAACCAATTTACATATAGTCTGGATGGATTATTATTGGCGGACAACATGCCAAATCCAGTTTAAATATTTAACTTTGAAGAAATCAAGTTAAGATACAAAAAATTCACTGTTGAATTCAGCCGCCTTCTACAGAAATCAGCGAGATTCTATCACTCCTTGCATACATATAATACACACAGAAAATTCTTCAGTACAAAATATAACCCCAACTCAACCATCAGTTTTCACATGTAGCCTAAACACCTGTGCTGGACCTATGGAGGTATGCATGCTACAAACATCATCATCATCATCATTAACAACAACTGAATCCTAGCCTGCTTACCATGGATCTCTAGATTTAGGAAATCCAGACTGTATGCGCCCAGTAAAATGTTGGCTTGCCGCTGCAGGGATTTGCCAAACGGATGGTTGCCTTCTGATATCACGTAGTAGAAAACACAGCCAGCTGAAAAAATATCCACCGTGTGGGTCTGCAAGAGAACCATTTCCAAAAAATATTACTATGCAGCATTTTTAACAAGATTATAAGCCACTGAGCAGCATTTGGGAGTTAGACAGCCTTAAAAATCCATTGATTGAATGAATGAATGAATGAATGAATGAATGAATGAATGAATGAATGAATGAATGAATGTTGGCCATATTAAAGAAAGATAAATTTCTAAGATATAAAAAATATGAGAATTTCAACAGGATTATTTATAGTACCTTACTAAAAATCTAAAGATAGTAGGGTTAAATATAATTTACAGAACTTGTGAATACAGAGGTTGCATTGCACAAGGCAAATCTTGCATTTAGCTGAATACATAATAAGTAATACAAATTTAAATCTATATTAATTTCAAAATAATATATGATATTCTTGCGTTACAGCAGTACATGTTGTTTGACACAAGGGGGCTTTCTTGGACGCTTTAATTTTTATCCCTTTTTCCTAAACTACTTTTCTAAGTGTGCCCCCTTATTTTTTGTTCAAAACACATCTGAAACATTCTCTTTCCTCAGCATTAAAACATACATTATTTTTCATCGTGCAGCTCTAGATATGATACAACTCTACACAAAGGAAATAAATAGATTTCATTTAAATCAAATCAAATCATAGTATGGTGCTGTCTTAAATTGAAAGATTTATCTAATAATGTTAACAGCTATTCATCCTTGAATGCTGGGATGAGAACAGTTGCCTTTGATTTCAATGCATTAATTTACTCTAAAATTGAAATCTATAGCACCTAAGTGGGTTTTGAAAGACTTTGAACTTTGAACAAGACAAGAGAAGAAGCTGGAACTGTAAATTATTATTTAAAAAATCCAGCAATTACAAATACTGTTATTCTCCACTGTTTACAGCATTTTGCTGAAACCCAAAACAAGATCAGATTGCTGACGACTTGATTCTCCCAACTGACCAAGGAGAGATTGGAAACGTTCCTTCCTTCCTTGCCCCTTTTCTGTGTTCTTCCCTCCAAAAGGAATTTCTGACTGAACTCCAAAATCCACACTTATCTAAGGAAAGCTAGGCTAGGCTAGGACCTTATTAAAGATTGACTTTATCCTAAAGAGGGATCAGATCTTTCTTTCTTGTTAGGAAGGAAAACTCTGTCCCAGAGGTGAATACTTTCAAACTTCTGCAGGGTATCCTACCCTGCTTCTCACTTTCTTCATGCGAGAGAAAGGAAAAAGAGGCCATCACATAAATACCGTATGTGCCCTATTTCAAATCACCATTCAAGGAAACCCCAGCAAAAAAAGATTCAAAGCAAACGAGCAAAATGCTTCTGACTTACCGGATTCTCTTTGCAGTCCTCGCTCAGTATCTCCGGAGCAATCCAACCTTCGGTGCCTGGGACTCCAGACCGGCGGCTAAAACTGTGCCTGCCGACTGCAAGCTTCTTGCAGAGGCCAAAGTCGGAAATCATGGCTTTTACCTTGCCATGGGCGTTCGGCATAGAGATGAGGATGTTGTGGGGCTTCAGATCTCTGTGGACTGAAAGGAAGGCATAAGGAAGACCCCGAACGAGAAAAGAGCCAACTTACTGCTTCAAGATGCTGACCTTATCTCAGAAACCAGTCTGATTATAGACTTGGGTTCTTCCCATACTGTCATCATCGTACTACTGTGGTACCACCATAAGAGTCCCAAGTATAGGTTTTATATTCTTATGATGATGGCTAAGGGATGCTACACAACAGCTTCTTTGTAGCAATCCCCAGCCATTGTTGTAACGATATGAAGTCACTAATGCAGAAATGACCTTCTTTTAATAACATGCATCTTTCCCATTTTCCTCTTAAGAGAAGAAAGTCAACCCTATATTTCATGGGGTACACAGCTCACCAAAAGAGATGTTCAGCTCTTTAGTTTCTCCTCGTTATATATTTAATTCCTTAGATTTTTATCCCACTTTTCTTATGCTGGCCTCTCATCTTCTCATCAACTTCCAGCCAGATATATAATGTTGCCATTACATAAAACAGTAGCTCTGGCCTTAATTTGTTTATTTTCCATCTCATAACCCCAGAAGCTTCCTCAATTCCCTGAAAAATACTATCCTGCCACCCCAAACTAAGCCTCTAATTCTTCCCTCAAAAAATACAGCGAGAGCTGCCCATTAAAATAAAAGGGCTTCTTACCTATATTGAGAGAGTGAAGATAAGCCATGCCAGACATGGTCTGCTGTAAGAGGGTGATTGGCTGCAAGCCATGATGACCAAAGTCCTTCTGTTCCACATACTAAAATTACACACACACAAAATCAGAACGAGATTAATGTTGCAATGCTCTGTAGTCTCTCTAGAAAGCAGACCAAGCAGCAATTTGTTTCTAGATAAACATGCACGTGTAGGAGAGCCGCAAAGGTGCTTTTCCAAAAGGCAACTGGACTTTCTTGTTTTTTTCCCTTGAAAACATTTCACTTCTCATCCAAGAACCTTCTTCATTTCTGACTGAACTGAACCATTCAGTCAGAACCGAAAAAGCTTCTAGGATGAAAAGGAAGAGGATGAGGTGGTTCTTTTCAAGGAAAAAACCGAAGAAAATTCAATTGCCTTTTGGAAAAGCACCTTTGGGGCAACCATGACCTGGGTGATTGAGGTAACCAAATGACCATCTGGTGTTTGGGACTACAATTCCCATGAAGTGTGTCACCCAGAAAGTAGCAGTAGAATTGGGAAATGAATGGTGTAAACCGGTTGGGCCTTGCTTTGAAACATTTGGGTATGAAAAATCGAGTTACAGAGCCTTGTAATTAGGAGGCAAAAACAGAATAAACAAGATTCTCTTGTGGAGCTGTAAGTTCAGGGATCCCACCAGATAACAACAGATTGGACATAGAGAGATGCACAAAGGGAGACAGGAGAGGAGAAGCAGGAGAAGATCAGCCTGGAGGCACCGGGCAAAGGGAAGAAGAGGTAGCCTAAGGAGACAAGGCACCTAGGAATTTTTAAGGGAAGACTTTAAAGGGAAGAGAGATACAAAGTTTACTTGAGAGCAAGAGAGATAAGAGGCAAAGCCTTCAAATTAAAGGAGAGCCAGAAAGATTCCTGGTGAATGAGATGCAAAGGGGGAAAAGCCCAGAACTGTATCTGCTATCTATAAATACCAGAGGAAGAGACAGCTTGGGGGTGCAATGGGATTTGTTTTGGTTGGCACACTCAGTCAATGTCCCAAAGGTGTTTTTTCAAAAGGCAACTGAACTTTCTTTGTTTTTCCTTGAAGATGTTTCGCTTCTCATCGAAGAAGCTTCTTCAGTTCTGTTTCATCCAAGAAGCTTCTTCAGTTCTGGAGCTTCTTGGATAAGAAACAAAACGTCTTCAAGGAAAAACAAAGAAAGTCCAGTTGCCTCTCGAGAAAGCACTTTTGGGACAACCATGACCTGGATGACTGAGAATCTCCACAGACATTCAGCCAATGGGGATAAGGGGCTACCGAGTTTCACCAGCAGACTGGGTTTGAACCTGAAAGCAAAGGGGAGGGTCAAGATGTTTTTATGTGGTGAATTTTAATGTCATAAATTGCCTGTGTGTGAGTTGGTCAGCCATATGAATTTGTTCAATAATGATAATAATAATAATAAACACACGAATGATATATAATTCAGGTTTACCTCCTGTAAGGTGGCAGCACAGAGTTCCAGAGCAATGTACTGGAACTGGCGGTCCCTCTCTGTGCAGAAATAGCGAATTACATTAGGGTGTTCATCAGATTCACGCAGAAGCTGGACCTCCCGGTCAGCAAAGCTGAAACATTCGGGGAGAATTCTCTTCACAGCAACATCTCTGTTGTCAAACATGCCCCTATAAATATTCCAATGTACAAGGGGGCAATGACTTAGCATTTATCCATACAGCTGGCTTGGATTTTACCTCTAATGTGGTATTAAAAAGCTTACAACAGTATTTCAAGAGATTTTTAATCTGGTTTAGAAAGAATACTCTAGGCCAGGGGTCGGCAACCTTAAACACTCAAAGAGCCATTTGGACCCGTTTCCCACAGGAAAGAAAACACCGGGAGCCACAAAACCCTTCCCGTCCTGACTATTTCCTGAGCGGCCACAGAACTAGCATATGTAGTTGAATTAAACGTTCTGTTTTCTTCTGAAACTTTTCTTTTCTTGGATTTATCCATGGTTGACCTACCGGGGGTTGAAAAGCTCAATAAATCGCGTGCCAGCAGGTATCACACATTGGCGGTTGTGACGCATATTTTGAGCGACAGGGAGCCGCAGCAGAGGGATGAAAGAGCCACATGTGGCTCCAGAGCCGCGGGTTGCTGACCCATGCTCTAGGCTGTGGATACATTTATTGGGGGGCTCTTTATAGTATTGCAAGGAGGACTCTGTTAGAGTGTACTTTATTTTTCTAACTTGAAAATAAAAATTGACATGGGTAGCAGAGAGGTGCACTGTGTAAAGTTCCTAATATAAAGTCGCAGCATGAAACTTTTTCTTGGTCTCTGGGAGAACCTTTCTGCTAAGGAAGCATGATGGGAAAGGCAACGAAAAAACTGTCAGGGCTACAATAAATTGACAGTGATGCCACCTGAGTCCCTCCTAAGATCGAATAAACAGAAAAGGCAGATTGCATCGCCCACATATAATTTCACTGCATCCCTAAAAGGCACAGAAGATCAGAGCAACTGTGTACATTTAGTAGCACTTTTCAAGTACCTGAAGGGGCATCATGAAAAAAGATCAGGACCCGTGTGCCATCATTCATTCCAGAATGTTCAAAATGGAACAATAGATCCAATAAGTCACAGGGAGGCAGATTCTGACTGAACATTAGGAAAAGCAGCTGGTCTGTGGGATCAGTAACCCAGAAAAGTGATGGTTGACAGGTTCTCTTCAGATGGAGGCTGCTCAGCCATGCTTTAATTTAAGTTCTTAAACTGAGCCACATTTGATGGCCTAAAGCAGGGGTCCCCAACCCTTAGGTTGGGGACCCCTACTGGTCCGTAGCCCGCTAAGAACCAGGCCACACAAGCAAGCGAAGCCCCATCTCCACACGCACAAGATCCAGGCAACATGCGAAACCAGGCCCTCTCCCCAGGCCGTGGAAAAACTGTCCTCCACAGAACTGGTCCCTGGTGCCCAAAAGTTGGGGGCCGCTGGCCTAAAGGATTTTGTTCTTACAATTAGTAAAAAAGAAGATCAACGTGGATTTTATGGTATGAAGGAACATTTAAGAAAGGCTGGTCTCTCTCAACAATATACAGGTAGTCCTTGACTTACGACAATGGAGCCTGGAATTTTGTTACAAGTCATTGGAGTTGTAAGTCAAGGTACCATGTGAGCAGATTTGATTTTACTACTGTTTTTACAATGGTCCTAAGCATGGTTGCTAAGTGAAATATGCTGTTCTTAAGTGAATCATGTGATTGTTAAGCGAATCCAGCATATTGGCATTGCTGGAAAATGGCAAGAACCATAGCAAATTGTGATCACGTGACTGCGGAAGGCTGCGATTGATCATAAATGGAAATTGGCTGCCAAGCATGCAAAATGCAATCACGTGACTGCAGGGGAGGGCAGTTGTAACTTTGAGGGTGAGTCATAAGTAACTTCTCTTAAAATCTGTCATAACTTCAAAACAGTCATTAAATGACCGGTCATAAGTTCAGGACTACCTGTACAGAGCTGCAGAGACATCTGTCTGGTTATATTAATTTGTTACAATGCATCAATGAAACACTAGATTATGAAATATTTCCTGAAAATATGTCTTTTGCTTTACCTATAAACAATTGTCCCCTCAGCTCCATGTCCAAGGACATCCTTCGGATTGAATGAAATCTTTCCAACCACAATGGTGCCTGAGTTTCCATCTGAAAAGCCATGAAAGAAAGAGGAAGAAAAAGAACCACACATTTACATTTTTTTCAGTACCTGTTTAAAGTATCAATTCCAAAAGTCAAGATAAAGGTATTAAAAGGAATTAAGAAGTTTCTTCTGAGGCAGTCAAGACTTCAAAGATGACAACGGCAATTCAAATATACTAAAGAAAACAAACGCTAAAGTGGTATCAATAAGGTGTACGGGCAGCTCATGGACCTAAGGTTTTGTTAACTTGCCATGCTGCAACATAACTTCCCTAACCTGGTTTAGTCTAGAGGTGTTGGATTTCAGTTCTCGTGATGCCTAATCAGCATGGCTATTAGGCATGATTGCTAACAATTATGGGGACTGAAATCCAATCCAGAAAGGATCCAGATAAAAAAAGGTTGCTGATGAATGAACTTTCTAACCCTTCACCTGACGATAGCAGATCCTGAAATGTTCCTATAAGGATGAGAAACATTGACCGGTGGAGGACCTGTGCTAGAGAAAACTCTTTACACACACTGGACAATAGTGGACAATTGTATGAGGTTTTCATCTGGTGCTTAAAAATCGGATTACATCACATTAATACAAACCTGAACTTAAAAAATATCACAGATACGGTGGCCAAGCCTTCAATTCTGACCCATTAGGCCTGATGGGAAATACCATTAATCCTAATCCCACTGGGGGGGGGGGAGAAATACTTAAATCGAGTTTTAGCACCTCCTTCAGGTTCGGTGGAAAGGCAGCTTCCAACGTCAGAGGCAGAAAGGTTGGAGTAGGCAGAGTGGTTTGACGTCTTTGGTGACATATTGGGTGAGCTGGTGGCTGAGCCATCTTGCCTGACACAAGGACCCTCCAGAAGTTCTGCCTCAGGAGGAAGGTCTATGGGAGGTCTGAAAGGCTGCTGCTTCAACAACTGCAGCTTCTCTTCGATCTGTTTCTGGAATTGCTGGTGCTGGCGCTGTTGCTGATGGTGCATGCTCTTAAAAGAAGAAGAATAATAATAAAACAATGATAATAATCTTAAGCAACAGGAATGAGCTTAAATGATCTCATAAATCCCTCTCTTTCCTTAACCCCTTCAATCATGCTTTCAATTTCATGCCTAGTTAATTCTGGGAACTGGAATACCAAGAGGTATTCGTTGAGGAAAGCTTCTGAAAAGACTCAAAAATATCACATTCATTGAGACGGGGGGGGGTATACTATGTAAAGCAGGGGTGTCAAACTCAAGGCCCAGGGGCCGGATCCGGCCCGCGGGGCCACCCTACAAATAGTGAAGGACCGGCCTGTGGTGCCTCTGCCAGCAAAAACGGAGCTCGCGAGGGCTGCGGGCGCCCCTCCCAAGCTCTGTTTTCACTGGCAGAGGGTTGCAGGAGGCCGTTGCAGCTGAAAACTGAGCTCAGGAGCCCGTTTTTGCTGGCAGAGCACTCGGGCCACCACAGGCGCCCCCGACACGAGTGATGAGTGATGTTGAGCTGGCCATGCCCCCCACCCCCCGAGGTCAAACACAACCCTGATTGAAGCCGCCTTCAATGAAATCGAGTTTGACACCCCTGATGTAAGGGTTAACTATATCATTGTTGGATTTAACTTTCACACCACAGTGCCCAACTGCACAGAAGTCTGATTTCATATGTTTTCATTGACGTAGAAAGTTCTTGGCAAATCCAATATAGAGTTTCTGTATTACAAGATTATTTATTTTACTTTTCACGTAGAAAGCAGAAATTGAGTGACCTGGGATGTCTAAAGGGTTCCTTGTCAAAAAAAACCTGAACATGTCTATACCTCCTTATCCATGCCCAACCATTCACTACTGTTATATTATTAAGACATCCCTAGCTCAAGAGTTCATAGAATATAATTCGATCATGGATATTGCTTTAAAATGATGGCTACACACATACCATGGGGTAGGTAATAACAAAGGCTACCCAGCCAACAAGCAGGAAAGTGCTCAAGAGAACGGTGGCAAAGTCCTTCAGGATGGAATCAACCGGAGCCTCTGGTCGGGTTGTAGTTTGGCTGGTTGTCTCGGCAGCATTCTCTGGAACAGGGTGCGGCAAATTCTCCCCAGGACTGCCAGCCATATTAATTGCCTGAGAAGCAAGAACTGCATCAATTTGAATGATCCCCTCTCTGCTATGACAGCTTAGGTTTGTTTCTTGAACAATTAGAGAAAATACTGCAAAGATACAATTTTCAGTCTTGCTAAGCGGGAATGAAAACTGGCCCCAGCAAAAATATACCAAGTTTTCAAAGATCAGGTTTAATGTTGACAGTTTTACATTTCAGATTTATGGAAAAAAAAATTTTTTAATTCTAAATTCAATGTAGAAAGTAGTCAACTCCTCCTAGTTGATCTGTTTCTTCTGTCTACATTCAAAGGTAGGCTACCAATATTTCTCAATCAATATTGGACTCTTGCATAGAGAGCCCTCAGTGAACTCTCATCCACAGATCAGGCATGCTTAATTAATCTTCTGCAGGGCTCCTAACATTTGAATATATAGCTGGGGTCCTTACCATGTTACACAGGAAGCCCACCCACACCCTCAGTCTCTGTTCCTCTGCAAGTCCTATAAAATCACTGATTCCAGCCAACAGAGCTGCAAACTCTTCCTGTGCATCTCCTAGCGAATGAAATGCAATGATTCCATTTTGAATGCGGTGTTGTTGTGTAGAAAGAAGATATAATTGGGAATTAGCTCCTCAGTGGCAAGGTAATGGCCAAACCATTTGAGGCAATCTGAGGAATGATTTTAGTCTTAAGGTCATCAACAGGGCCTATTAACCCACTTTTAAATGGGGAATACATTGTGCTGGAATCGATTGTTATATTACATATGGCGTATTAAAATGTGTGTCAAAAAAACCCCTGCTGTTCACATCTGCTATTCAGCAGGTTAATTTGAATAGTTAGGGTTTCTAACTGATCTCTAAGTAGGATGTTTAATTCTAGTTCTTGCTGATTTTAGATAGTTTTGTGGAATTCTGGAGATATTAATATTCATTTGATATTTGTGTTTATTTTTATTTTGCAAGTAAGCTAATTTGAAAAGGCTGTTTGGCCTTTAAGAATGACATAAGCTCCTGGAAAAAAAAACATGAATAATATATTTGCTTGGGGAAATGTACTGACAATATTTGATGGTTGAATCTATTTAAGAAAGGCTGTTAAGGGAGCTCATCCTGTAATCTGCGAGAAATTGCATCTAGGATCTTTATTATACTGACTTCCATTTATGTACATTTATTTTACGCAAGTGGAATATTCTATAGTAAATTTGTTAACTGGGATTTTTAAAAAAACAAACAAACCTCTTCAAAAACTTTTTTGTCTGAATCTGCTGGGATCACATTTTCCTGACGTTTCGGTAAGTTGCTTGGAAATTTCTCCAGGATCCTGGTTGAGGCTGATAATGGGGTCTCATGATGCCCTTCAAATAGGAACATGGTTTCTGTTATTCCCAAAGGAAAAAAAAATGTCCACGAAACAGTTTCACACAGTATACTTTCATTTAAATGGCTCGAAAATATGGCATCAAGAACATGGAATACAAGAAAACAAGGAACAGTCCCAGTTAGATGATCAAAGGTTAATTTAACTCAGAATTCAATTTCCAATAGTGACCAATTTCTTGGAATATTGCAAACAAGACAGGAAGCCAATAACTGTCCTTCCCTGTTATTTGTTCCCAAGGCTGGTTGTGTCTGAGGTGCCACTCAGCTATCATAGTAGCAGTCACTCATAAGGTTGCCTTCTAAGACTGGAATCTATATGGCTCCAGAAGTTGGTTGTCATCCCTTCCCCAAAACTCCTCCTCATTGGCCAGGCTGGCTGAGAATGCCTGGAGTTCTGCAAATATCCAGAGCCAAAAGTTCTTTACACCAGTCTAAGAGTTTACCCAATCTCACTTAAAAGAGAAAACAGAACAGAACAACAGAGTTGGAAGCGACCTTGGAGGTCTTCTAGTCCAAACCCCTGCTCAGAAAAGAAACCCTATGCCATTTCAGAGAAATGGTTGTCCAATCTCTTCTTAAAAACCTCCAATGTTGGAACACCCACAACTTCTGGAGGCAAGCTGTCCCACTCATTAATTGTTCTAATTATCAGGAAATTTCTCCTTAGTTCTAGGTTGCTTCTCTCCTTGATTAGTTTCCACCCATTGCTTCTTGTCCTGTCCTCAAGTGCTTTGGAGAATAGCTTGACTCCCTCTTCTTTGTGGCAACCCCTTAGATATTGGAACACTGCTATCATGTCTCCCCTAGTCCTTCTCTTCACTAGACTAGACAAACCCAATTCCTGCAACCGGTTTTGAATTCTGTTGTGGAATACCTCTGTGGAATAGTTGCATATTGTATCCTTTTGCATTAATACCCAGGATCTGAAAAGAATCACACTGCTAGTTCATTAAAGCTTCAGTTCTGGGTTTCAACTTACTGACAGAGAATGAACTCAACAAGTCAGGACCTCAGATGTAACTCTGGAGCATACTTTTTGTACTTCATAATTGTTATGTTCCAACTGTTTAAACTGTGTTACATGGTTCCAACCAGGTCCAGCGTTTGAGCGGGAAAAAGCTCAAACGCTATTGGCTGGTCTGTCTGACAGCTCCCTATAAAAGGGCAAGCTGTCAGACTGCTCTTTGCTGGTTGCTGATACAAGAGCTGAAATAAAGAGCTGTTTTGGAAGTCTGTCTCCTGTCATCTCTACCCACTATCTAACAGTGGCGACGAGGGCTTGGGTTCAGGAGAACCGTGACTGCTTCTTCAGCGATTCCAACCAGCCAGGCAGCTGCTTTTCTGCCTTCTCTCTGCCGCGATGTCCAACTTCAAGCTGTCAGACTGCTCTTTGCTGGTTGCTGATACAAGAGCTGAAATAAAGAGCTGTTTTGGAAGTCTGTCTCCTGTCATCTCTACCCACTATCTAACAGTGGCGACGAGGGCTTGGGTTCAGGAGAACCGTGACTGCTTCTTCAGCGATTCCAACCAGCCAGGCAGCTGCCTTTCTGCCTACTCTCTGCCGCGATTTCCAACTTCCACCCACCGGCACCTTTCGACCCGACCCGGGAGAAGTGGGACTCCTATATGCGGCGCTTCGAG
>QLTV01003279.1:314567-334239 GCA_003457575.1 Thermophis baileyi | reverse complement strand
ACAACCAGTACCTTCCAGGAGCTGCCAGGCTCGAGCCCCGGAGCGTCAGCAGACCTGTCCGCACAGGCCGCTGCCTCACCACCAACTGAATTGCGCAGGTCTAGTAGGGCTCCAAGACGCCCCGCCTACCTGCGTGATTACGTATGCTGGACAGCTCCATCCAGGAGGGGAGGGGTGTTATGTTCCAACTGTTTAAACTGTGTTACATGGTTCCAACCAGGTCCAGCGTTTGAGCGGGAAAAAGCTCAAACGCTATTGGCTGGTCTGTCTGACAGCTCCCTATAAAAGGGCAAGCTGTCAGACTGCTCTTTGCTGGTTGCTGATACAAGAGCTGAAATAAAGAGCTGTTTTGGAAGTCTGTCTCCTGTCATCTCTACCCACTATCTAACAATAATAATCTTATTATACTTAAAATGACTTTTTCCCTTCCAAGTTCCCCTTCCTGATATATATTTTGCAAAAGCCAGAAACATAGAGAACTAACTTTAAATTAAACCAAGTATAATATGGTAGCAATTGACTGGCTTCTATGAAACTGCTTTTTTGTGCATTATTTATTTATTTATTTATTTATTTATTTATTTATTTATTTATTTGTTTGTCAAACATGTACAAGATAGCAGGTATAGGTATAAACATAAACATAATCAAGGTGAATACAGATAGATGAGGACAATAGGACAGTAGGACAGGGACGGTAGGCACGCTGGTGCGCTTATGCACGCCCCTTACAGACCTCAATTAAACCAAGTATAATATGGTAGCAATTGACTGGCTTCTATGAAACTGCTTTTTTGTGCATTATTGTTAGTATATTCATAGAAAAGAGAATTTTATTATTTTTCCATCTCTTGTTTATTAAAAATCCATCAAAAAGGAAATGGAAACGCAGTTGGATTTACTTGGCCAGTATGAATTCTAATCTAATCTAACCTAATACTGGTATTTATTTTAATTTTCCATTTTGTTCACCAGAGGGCAGTATAATGTAGAAAAAGCCTTTCAGGTACCTATTAAAAGCCAGTGGTTCCTCAGATAATGGAGTCCTTTCTTTGATTTAAATCCAGGCTGAAACCTTAGATCAGTACTTGGGGTGATCACACATTCTTCAATGGTGACTCCTTGTATTTTGGGGCCTTCTATCAATGGAATGGGACTTCCCCGGGGCTAGAGAAAGAGAGAGGAACGATGACAAAAATGTGGAATCTTTTAGGTACAGGAATGGAACATTTAATACTTTATAAACGTAAAACAAAATAAATTCTTCCATGGATTTAAACATTTTACATTTATGCACAGCTCTGTGGAATTCACATAGCTTTTCCATTTTTTGTTACTCAATTTGGGGATAGGCAGCTTATGCTTTTCAGAAATTTGGAACTGTAATTCACACAAGCCACTGCTGCCAGTCACACTGGCAAAAATTCTTAAACATGGAGTCCAAAACATGTTTGTAGCTTACGTTGGACTTAAGAAATCCAAGTATTTTTTTTCTTTAATTAAACCAAATAAAGGGAAATAAACAGAAATCATTAAATATACTGGGTGTACATCCAAACTGTGGTGGAATAGACAAAGAAGCGGGAGATCTGATTTGTGGGTTACATCAGCTCTGCACACTTACCATAATAGCCACTCCTTCGTGTACCATCGATGGCGAAGCGTATAAGCCGGTAGAGTATTTCCCTACATAAAGTGTTGGCCTAGAGGAAGAACATTGGGAATCAGGAAGAAAAAGTTAATAGTGCCATGCCTGTATTATCCAGCACGCCCAACAGGTACAGTGCCCGAGGCTTATACAAATGTTTTACGTTAAGGAAGATTGCGAAAATAGGAAAACAATGAAGTAAACTTTGCCTTGAAATTGCCCTTGGAAAATAAACAGAAATGGACCCTTGAACTTAACCTATTATTATGGGTTCTCAAATAAAAGAAGGGACTGATTGAAGAATCCTGTACAGGCAGTCCTTGACTTACGACCGCAATTGGAACCAGAATTTCCATTGCTAAGCAAGGCAGTGGTTAAATGAATTGTGCCCGATTTTACGACCTTGTCTGCAATGGTTGATAACTGAATCACGGCAGTTAAGCAAATCATGGGGTCATTAAGCGAATCTGGCTTCCTCCATTGACTTTTGCTTGTTGGGAAGCTGGCTGGGAAGGTCATAAATGGCGATCACGTGATCCTGAGATGCTACAACCATTGTAAATACATGCCAAGCACTCAAATTTTGATCATGTGACCAGGGGGATGCTGCAAACGGTCATAAGTGGGAGAACCACTCGTAAGTCACTTTTTTTTTACTGCCACTGAAAATTCGAACAGTCGCTAAATGAATGGTCATAAGTCAAGGACCTCCTGTATAGGTCCAGGATTACGTTGATAGCCCTAAGATTATTATAGCAGAAAGGCCCTACAAAGATCAGCATGCCAAGGAATTACCAAGGTCTTAATGCAGACTTGAACAATACACACACTCTCCTCTCCTTCTCCCTCTCTCCATTTCATCCTCCGTAGATATTGCTCTCAACATATTTATGCTTACTAGGCCAGTGTGCATTCACAAAAAAGGACAGATGAGAAAGAACAGGCAACTTTCCCCCCTGTTTCTGGGTAACACCTGGCAGTACCCACCTCTATGTGGAAATTATTAGAATCTTTTTCAAGTGCCACAAAAGGGTGGTAACAATTTTTTTTTTTGGTATGGATTAACTATTGGCACAGCCTGATTTTTCCTTGCCACCCATGCCTGTGTCACACAGATACTTGTATATATGGCTCACTGCATTAGGACCACTGATGTAGTGAACAACGCACCCAGCCATGATCATTAATGGCTGCCCTCAAACTATGTCCTAGAGCAGGGGTGTGCCGCATCTGGCCCGCAATGTGGTCAGATCCGGCCTGTGGGGCCGTCCTGCGTTGCTTTAGCCCGGTCTACCCAATGCAAAGAGGAAACCTCGGACCAGCTTGGCTTCGGCCCGGTCTACCCAATGCAAAGAGGAAACATCGGACCAGCTTGGCTTCGGCCCAGTGTACCCAATGCAAAGAGGAAACATGCCAGCAGTTTGGGGAGTGGCGTCAAACTGGCCATGCCCACCGTCAGCCACACCCACCCAGTTGGCCACGCCCATCCAGCCCCCTGAGGTCACCACAGCCCTGATGCGGTCCTTAATGAAATTGAGTTTGACACCCCTGTCCTAGAGAGACCTTCAGGCCTCAGGCAAAACAGCCCCTACCTAACCCTTTGCCTACATGTCACCACATCTGTCTACATCTGCAGGGTTTTATTAAAACTGCGTAGGAGATAACCTTGCAACAGAAAGCAAACCTTAGATTTCTATTTGCACCTTTTGTGGCCCCTGTGCAGAAGCTTATTCTTGCTCTTGTTTTGGGGTTGGCGTTAACGCTGCCTGCTGAGTTTCTCATGAGCAAATGTTAATAATGGCAACAGAAGAGGCATCTGCAGTCTAGGATATTTGAATTCTTTTCAATGCAAAGTGCTCTTCATCCACAACCCACAGACTAATACGAAAAAGGCTGTTGGCAAGTACAGGAAGTCCTCAACTTACAACCACAATTGAGACCAACATTTCTGTTCTTAAGTGAAACAACTGTTAAGTGAGCTTTGCCCCATTTTACAACCTTTCTTGCCACAGTTGTTAAGTGAATCACACTGCCATTGTTAAGTTAATAACACGGTTGTTAAGTGAATCACTGCCATTGTTAAGTTAATAACACGGTTGTTAAGTGAATCACTGCCATTGTTAAGTTAATAACACGGTTGTTAAGTGAATCACTGCCATTGTTAAGCTAATAACACGGTTGTTAAGTGAATCACTGCCATTGTTAAGCTAATAACACGGTTGTTAAGTGAATCACTGCCATTGTTAAGTTAATAACACGGTTGTTAAGTGAATCTTGTTCCCCATTGACTTTGCTTGTCGGAGGTCACAAAAAGTGATCACATGACCCTGCCACCACCATAAGTGCATGCCAGTTGCCAAGTATCTCAATTTTGATCACGTGACCATGCTGTAACGGTTGTACGTGTGAAAAACAGCCATAAGTCCCTGTTTTCAGTGCCCTTGCAACTTGAACGGCCACTAAACAAACTGCTGAAAGTGGAGGACTAGCTGTAATGGGAGACTGTACTTGAATCCCATACGGAATCAGATGGATGATTGAATCCCTGCAAGAGAATGACTGAGCTGATTTGATAATACTAAACGCACAATTTTTGACAAACAACCAAACAGGCCATGATTGGGGTGGGGGGGTGGGGAAACCTNCCTCTCACACTCACATTAGTTTGCTTTTGGTCTCCGTTTCTTTGGGAAATGGATATTTCCATTTAGTGATGCGCCCAACTTCACCGGACATGAACGTCAAGTAGCGCAGGGTTTCTACTCCCACATTGGTGTGCATTACTTTCCATAAGCCTTCCCGCTGCCAGATGTAAAAAGCTACAACAGGGGAGCCGTAATTCTGGATCCACAAGACATCCCCGGACTCACTGTCCACAGTCACCACCAGTCCGTCTCCATTAGATGCAAAGTGAGACATTTCTGGAACGGGCACAGATAAAAAAACCACACATTTTCATAATTAAACAAAACAAGCAGTCTTATTACTTCAGCCTGCAAGTAGGATGAATGTTCTTACTATATTGGGCGTCCTCCTCAGGCAACGTTGCCGCGTAATTGAAGTAAGTGGCATTCCAGCGGAGTTCCTTACTCTTGGTATCGTACATGGTGATGGTATACTCTGTTGAAAGGAAAACAGCGTTTTGTGAAGGAGAAGAAAAAGTAACAATGGCTTCGAGTCTCTTTCTCCTAGCATGCAGAGCAAAAGTGTACTGTGGAATGCTGGGAAATTCTTACCAGCCTCTGGTTGGCCGTTGAGGGGGGAAAAGATTTGAGTCTAATCCAGCAGAACTCTCGCGATCTTTATGAAATCAGATATTACCAAGCAGTTTTCTCATTAGACAAAGCCTCAGCATCTTTCACTGAATATCAGCAAGCAGCACTGTCTCCTTGTGAGTGGGAAGCTAATCTGATCTCTTGGGGTAAGGCTTTCATCTTTATAAAGCAACCCTATCTATGAGCATGAAATATTCCAATGATAAGCAGGACTGAAGAAATGCTGTTTCCTTCTCCTCCACAGGTGATCTAAGACACACATGCATGCACACACACACGCACACGTGCACACGCACACAGAGTCCCACTCACTAAATGAAGGGAACACTCATAAGCTAACTCTGGAGCTGATATAGATTACCTGTGGAAGCCTATGAGTCCTGCAGAATGGCAAGCCCCATTTTAGTTTTTTCAACACTGACACAAAGGACTACAGTGGCTCACGAGGTTAGAACGCTGGCCTGACGACCGGCAGGCTCATGTTTGAGACCCGTTGCTGCCACGGGGCGGGGTGAGCTCCCATCACATGCTCCAGCTTCTGCCGACCCAGCGGTTTGAAAGCAAGCAACCGGGTGGGCCACAGGGATGTGAAAGGAGCCCCCAACGGGGCATCCCCCAGGCAACTGTGATGTCACCGGCAAATCCTTTCACCACAAAAATACTTCGGTGCTTCCGACACAGATGTACGTATAAGACTGACACAAAGCCATCTCAGAGGCTGAGGTGCAAGAATGTTCACTCTGATCTCTGAGAAATCAGGACGGGTGCCCTCCTAGGTACTCCAGGATGGCAGGAGGACTTCAGTATAAGCATCTCCCTTTTCCAATGGCTTGGCTTTTCAAAACTTCCTTACCTGTTCGACCAAGATACAGCAGTGAGGTAGATGGGCACAAGCTTTCAGCAAATGAAGAGGTTAAAGTCTGTTGTTTTTCTCCTGTTGCAAGGTCTACTACATACCAGCTGTCCTGCTTCTTCCCTAATAGTAAACATCAACATGAGTATAATTAAGCTTGAAGGGAAGTAGTGCAGTTAATCCTCGATTTACGACCATTTGTTTAGTGAGCATTCAAAGTTATGTTGGTGCTGAAGAAATTACTTATGACCAGTGTTCTCATATTCAGGTAATAAGAATAAGAATTCTTGGCAACCAGTATGTATTTATGATGGTTGCAGTGTCCTGAGGTCAAATGATTTCCATTTGTGACCTTCCTAGCCAACTTCCAATTAGCAAAGTCAATAGAGGAAGCTGGATTCACTTAATGACTTTGTGACTCACATAACAACAGTAGCGATTCACTTAATAACCATGGCAAAAAAACTCCTAAATATAAATTTAATAAATAAAATAATAAAAAAATTGAGCATGATTCACTTAACAATACCCTTGCTTATCGATGGAAGTTCCAATCTCAATTGTGGTCGTAAATTGAGGACTATCTGTATTTTCAGAATCAGTTTCCTGCCTACTAGCCACTAAGATATATGCTTTATCATCTGGGTCTTCTATGAACACGAAACAATGGAAGCTCACAGCATTGGCAAAAATCCAGCCAATGAATTAACTGCTGAAGATTAAGTAAAATTCAGGTAATCCCAAAACAAACAAAAAGCCCAAAGTCAAACAAGCAAAGAACAACCCTACACAACTGCAATATGGAGACAGTTTTTGGTAATCTGTCAAACATAACATTGTGCCCGGCACACAAAATATTTCTAAATTAACTTCAGTGCATAAAAATGACAAAGTAATCTTCGGGTTGTTGCGTAAGGAATTATAAACTAGATTTAAACGTGAGAAAAATATCTGAGGGCCATAATGGAAAGAAATTTCCATTGCAAGTATTCTGGAGGCACATGCCCTGTGTTTTATACTCACATGGAAACGCTATAAAATACATGCAAATGTTATTTTTTCAGAAGAAAATGGAACATTACCCATGTATAGAATTCCATCTGAACTGCGGCAAGGGGAGGCCTGGACAAGCTCTGGGATGGTGAATGGCAGTTTCTAGAACATAAATATTCATATTAGCCATCTTCACTTCACAGCAAACATTTAGTGAGGATTGCAAGACAAAGACAATTGATGAATCCCATTTCAAAGCAGGTTGTTATTGAAGGGGACTGCCAGATTCGAGTTGTTTCATGTACGTCAATACCAATTAGCAATATCTGCCATCTGCATTTGCCTTGCGTCACACAAAACGGCAAAGATTTATATCAGCAAGTAACTCTGCGGTATCGATTTTGGGTCATTGCTACTTTCCCAGAGAAGAGGTACCTGTAAATCTTAGTTTTTGGCCTGTTTACTCTTGCATCCTTTTTACTAGATATACGGTTTACCTCCCTTATTTTACTACTGATTGGAACTTTGTTCACATTCCCTAGGGAGCACCTTAAGGTTTCTATTTTGAGAAGTAAGTCCAGGAAAAAGAAGCAGGTGCTATTGCTCTATAATGCACACTTCTTTTCAGAATGGAAGAAGATGGTACATCTATTTGCTCTAAACACTCCAAGATGTAGGATGACAGCAGAGACTAAAATGGAACACTCTGGCATGGATAGAGAAAGAGAAAGGCATCATAAATCAACCCTCCTAAACAAAACAAAACAAAACAAGACCCTGTCTTCTCATTGTAATTATTTATCTAAAAAGAAAAGCAAACTGTGTTTTAAATGTAGTTATTTATCTAGTCTCGTACTTCCTCAAAGGAGTTCAGGGTATGTCATGGCCCCAAACCTGGGTCCAAGGAGGAGGAGAAGATGGAGCTAGGGCCAACGGAGGAACGACCAGAGGAACAGAACGAAGCAGTCACAGGTCCTTCGGGCCTGGGAGGGGTTGCCAGCGGAGGAGAGAGGGTGCAGGTTGACCAAGCAAGGGGGGAGGCAGCGGAGCAGAGGAGTGACGGAGCTCCGGTGATGAGCAATTACCTCCCCCCCCCCCCGATCCCTGAGCACGGAGAATAGAGAGGAGGCAGAATCAGCGCAGGGCAACCCGACGACTCGGGAGGAGGGTGCCCTGCCCCTCTTCACAAGGCTCACCTGGGGAATGAGATTTAAAGAGATGCCATTGGGAGGGGCACTTGTTGGGAACAAGTGTTGCCTTTTTCCAGTCTCACGTGCTGTTACTGACGTTTGGATACTTTGCTGTGCCTTGTCCTGCTTGCCTTGCCCTGTGTTGTGACCCGCCAGTGGCCAGCAGAGCTGGCGGCAGACTTGGACAGTGAGGAGGTTGGGGAGGAACATGGGCCAGTCCTGGAGTCTGAGGAACTCTGATGAGTGCTCTGCATCGGAGGCAGAGATGGGGCCAGGGCCGTCCGACAGTTATCAGCTACCTTTGGAGTCGGAGATAAGTGGGGCAGAAGAACAGCTGGAGCCTGTTCCCGATGTGCGCATGTGCAGAGCTGTCAGGAGAAGGGAACAATTAAGAAACAGGGGTCGACTCGGGAGTAAAGGCACAAGTGGACGCTGAATGGCCCCTCCCATAGGGAATAAATAGGAGCAAAAGGGGAGTGGTGTTTGAAGGAGACAATTAGTTCGTTTATTAGTGTGAAGATTTGCTTATCTGAGTCCGTGCCTCACAGAAACTCCTTGCCAAGTATTTCATTGTACAGCGTTGCACCTGGAAGCTATTGGCCTGGCAACTATCCAAGGACTGATAAGGTCTGTTGTTGCAATTCACTCTTGAAAGGCTTATTGCCGGGACTTTTCTGTATGTGAATGCTAGGAATTCACATTAGCCAAATAAAAAGGGTTTTTTCGGGACAAGGAGTTTGTTTCGTGATTTTGTGAAGCCTAGGTCAGAACTGTTTGCCTTGCTTGCTTGGCCTGGCTATGTGCGAGTTTGCAGCGACACAGTCCGGTTCTGTGTTGTGCTGCAGTCCCAGTGAACTCTTCGTGTGACGAAGACTCCTTGGAACCAAATTCCCTGAACTGTGGCTGCTCTCAGAACTATGCTGCTCCTCTGGACTAATAGCAGCCAGGAACTATTGGAGGTGCGTGTTTAGAGCTTTGCTCCTAGACTTGCAATGAACGGTGGGACTTTGGGGGGAAAGTTGGAGCAATAAAGGGGAGTTAAGCCTTTGTTCTGGCTGTGTTGCTTCTGTGCCCAGTGCCGGGTCATCACAGGGTAGTACAACCCTCTGTGTTTTACACTCACGATAACCTTGAGAAGCTAAGAATCGAGGACCAGCCCAAAATGACTCAATGGGCTGAATGGCCCATCTTGATCTTCTCAATCAATAGCCAGTGCTTCTGCTTTGGATATCTCTAGAAATGCAATAACTAATTGTCCTGCTAACAAAGTTAGTACAGAACGTAAAATTCCACATGGTGCCCAGGACTGTGATCATTTGCAAGAACATATAGCGCATTCATCCAGTTTATGTGATATTTACCCACTGGATACCTGTTTGCAGCACCTACCTTATCCTCACACCTGTGTATCACAAAACTACAACACACATATGGCATGTACCCACTATAAAGATGTTGTATCTAAACTCAAGCAGGCCTGGTCACGGCAAGGATAAAATAATGTAGTATTTTAATATATAGTAAAAAAAACAATCTACAACTTCTACATTTTAGAGATAAAAATAGAGGCACTGCGGTATATCTGTATCACCCCATATTCTCACATCCATGCTACCCTCTGATTGCAGTGTCTCTGCCAGTAGCCATGCCAACTGGGGTAGAACGGATTTGTAATCCCAACCCACCTGGAGGGCACACGGCTAGAGAGAGCTGTTCTACCTACTTCGTATAGTGAGCCTTTATGTACAGCCAAGCCAGATTGATCAAAATTATTATGGTGCTTGAGTGACCAACATCAAATAGCAAAGCAGATTTGGCAGACAAAACTATACAGCAATAAGATGACACATAGTTTGCTTTTAGGTGGTTGTTTTTTGGGTTTTTTTTGGGGTCCCTTTGAGTCAGTGTTGACTCTTGTTGACTCCATGGACAGGTTCAGGCAGTTTTCTTGGCAAGATCACAGAAGTGGTTTGCCATTGCCTTTCCTTTTCCTAGGGCTGAGAGATTGGCTGGCCCCAAGTCACCCAGCTGGCTTTTATGCCTCAGGTGGGATTGCAACTGACTGTCTTCTGCTTTTTAGCCAGGTGCCTTAGCCACTACCACCAAACTGGCTCTCTTAGCTCATTAATCTTTGCCAAATTATTCATCCCAGAAGAAAAAAATATTGCAACCATTAAGGAAATTGAGTATTTATGAATGAATAATTCAAATGCCCTGAGAACTGTTAGTAAAGTATTGCAAGGAAAAAGCAATACAGGTACCGTGTTTCCCCGAAAATAAGACCCTGTCTTATATTTTTTTGAACCCTGAAATAAGCGCGTGGCCTTATTGCCATGCACTCAAAAGCCCGATTGGGTTTATTATCAGGGGATGTCTTATTTTGGGGGAAACAGGGTAGTCCTCGACTTATGACCACAATTGAGCCTTACATTTCTGTTGTTAAGTGAGACATTTGTTAAGTGAGTTTTGCCCCATTTTACGACCTTTCTTGCCATAGCTGTTAGGTGAATCACTGTGGTTGTTAAGTTAGTAACACAGTTATTAAGTGAATCTGGCTTCCCCATTGACTTTGCTCACGGGTGTCAAACTCACCGCGTCACGTGACGTTTCACGACATTTTTCCCATTCACGGAGCTGGGGTGGGCGTGGCCTGTGCATGACGCATCCGGCCCACGGGCCGCCAGTTTGACACCCCTGACTTTGCTTGTCAGAAGGTCACAAAACGTGATTACATGACCCCAGGACATTGCAACCATCATAAATTTGAGTCAGTTGCCAAGCGTCTGAATTTTGATCATATGACCATGGGCATGCTGAACTGGTCGTAAGTGTGAAAAATGGCCATAAGTAACTTTTTCCAGTGCTGTTGTGACTTTGAACGATCACTAAATGAACTGTTGTAAGTCGAGGACTACCTGTATCCAGTAAAAAGTATATGAGGTGAAACATGGGCTACGATTTCAAGAGCTTCAGCACAGCAAGGGGGCCTTCTAGTTTATAAGGAACTCCAGTGAAAATTATTTATCCCTCAGGCATAAGCGTAATTGTGTTTCTGGGATGAGCTTAACTGCCAAAAATAGCAATTTTGACCCCGTGTATGTATGGAGAAACATTAAAAAAATAAAAAGGCATGGCCAAAAAGTTCAAGATCACAAAAAGTACTTCACGTTTTGTATTTCAGGTCTGTGGGCAGGAAAAAAAAAACCACCATATTTCCTGTGCTGAAGTAGTACAATATGCTATGAAACAGATCTCAATCTTCCCAAGAAATTGGTGAGAACATACTAAACCACTTGAGTAAAGTGCATTTTAGAATTATTTCTAAACACAGTGTGATTTCTACTTTCTTGTGGGAAGATGAAAAGTCTAGCATAATTGCCACCTTCAGGAGGACCTCAGTGTACTTCAAAGATTCTAAAGTAATGCCTTCTTAACACTCTAAAGGCTGCAAGTGCTAACAAAACAGTGTTTAGAAAAGGTTGACACCTACACAGAATGGAGAAAAGGTGACTTATACTGGGAAAACCTTTTTCTTCGCTTCCTCCTGACTATTTCAGACTTCTCCAACTTGCTGCTTTTCAAATGTCTTGCAATTCCCATTCAAAACCAAGAGAATCATTTTTCCCCATCAGTTGCTGTCTTCTTTAATTTCAGATGCAAAAGTGATTGCTCTTTTCTCTAACTAAAGAAAATGTTACCACTGTGCCTTTAGGGCAATTTGAGAGGAAACACATTTCCCCCCCAAAAAAATTGTAAGAGGAAGTCATAACAGTTTCAGGAAGAAAAAAAAACTTCGTAGAAAGCCAAATTTAATCTCTATTTCATCACAAAGCTGCTGTTCTTAAGTAACTAAGCAACAGAAATCACTGATGATCACATCAGTCCTATTTAACCCTTACATACTTTGAAAACAATGACAGAGGCACTATGGTCTAAAGTTAATACTGGAACCAATGCAGTTATCCCAGACATCCATTTTTTTCCTGGAATAGGATGGATTTTTGGATGCTTGCTTGTCTGATCTCCTTGAGACTATAATTAATTGCCTGGCTCTCTTCTAGCTTCATCAAAAGATGCTCCCAAGTCCAATTAATCTCTTTCAATATTGTACGTGTAATGTAATTCAAAAATAAGCTAAAGTGTTTATTAGGCTTATTAGAAAGCCAAAATCATTTTCCATAAGACAACAATGAACATTTTGAATTCAGTTTTCCTCGCTTCCAAAGAAGGAGCCTGGGCATCACCACATGCCATTCCTGGAATTATAAACCTAAAGCAGGCACCAACCTAATCTGTACAATATTTTGGTAAATGCAGACTGGATTTTATTATAGATTTTAATTGTTATTTATTATTTTATACTAGGGTTTTTAATTGTATATTTACTGAATGTTTTTATTTGTTCTGGACTATGACTGTAATAAACTGAATTGATTGATTGAATTGGTAAATGCAAAAGTTTTATCAGGTGAAAACCAGTACTTCAGAGCATATAGAATGATAGACAATTTCAGTACTATGGATCTGGTTTGCTGATTGGAACAGAAAGAACTATAAATTTAGGAAGAATATATGTGCCCAGTGTAAAAAAGATGCTTAGGATTTCCTATTGTGAAACCTATTTAGGTTGCATAAATATCATACATCCACATTGCAGTATCTTTTAAAGTATTTTCCAAACAAGTATATCTGCAACCTTCTAGTAAGAAACCTAGACAATATATATTCCTAAACCATAATGTGGTTTGGTTTTGGCTTGACAATCTTATTCCAAGAAAGGAGCTATAGCTTATGAACCACAGTAGATGAAATTGTCTATTGCCATGTACCAAAAACCATCTTGTTAGTGAAATTGATGAATCCATGTTAGTCAAGCTGCAATGGAGGCATTCTATTCCATCATCTCTGCATTCTTTTTGCTCTTCTTCCAACCAATTGCTGGATTTGCAATTGAGATACCATAGCTCAGTATTTTAAGAGATTAGCGTTTTGCTAACTCATACTGCAGGTAGTCCTTGACTTACAAGGACTGCTCAAAGCTACAACGGCAATGGAAAAAAGCGACTCATAACCAACTCTCACACTTAATGATCGTTGCAGCATCCCCAAGGCCACATGATTAAAATTTGGATGCTTGGCAACTGGCAGCAACCTGGGTTCATGTGATCACCATTTCTGACCTTCCTAGCTGGGCACAGTCAGACTTGCTTAATGACCCCATCAGTTAACAACTGTGGCAAAAAAGGTCATAAAAGCAGGCATGACTCCTTTAAGGGTACCTTGCTTAGCAATGAGTGATTCTGTTCCCAATTTGGGAGCAGTTGAGGACTGCCTATATAGGCCCCTGAATCTTGTATAATGTGACACATAGAAATTTTCACAACAATGATTAATGTAGAAGAGTTCTCCCAGATCTGAATGTTTATCTCTGGAGAGAAACCATTTTGCAGAAGTTTTACAGCTTCCTAATTTTTCTTTTAAATAATTCCAAATGTTAGTCAAGTGAGGGTTTGTTTATATATAACGTGGGAAAGAAAAAAATGTAAACATAAAATGAAAAAAAGGTAAAATAATATCGTAAGTTATGTAGGCTTCTTGTCTAGTGTTATTTCTCATAAAATCAGAATTTTACATACATTGTCAAAAGAGATCTCCTTTAAGCAGCAAGGCAAACTAGATAAACATGCTTTGTTCATCTGAAAAGCTGTTTCTCATTCAGTGAGAACTAAATAATGACTTTGTGATCAAATTATACGTACAGTTAAGCCTTCGTTATTCTTGCCACCAAGAGTGTAGAGACTTCCATCATTGGGATCAGGAAGAAATGCCGGCCTAGGACTGAAGAAATGATTAAAACAGCAATTACTGCATCGTATTTGTGAAAAGAATAGACAGCAGAGTTGTGGTCAGTGTACATTTTCTTGTGAGCATGGCTATATTACGAAACAGATGTGGTTTTCTTTTTAAGTCAAATACGCGTTTTTATTTAAGCACAGTCATTTAAACCCCTGGTTTTGCATACCACCAGCCTCTGAATTTGGACTGACATAGTAATCTTTCAAATTACTTGATTTCAAGTTATTTTCAATCTTTCAAACTACATGCCACATTTCAATTTGGAAATTAATTATATGGGTTCATTTTAGTAATAATTTCTAATCAGCTGTTCTGGTAAAACAGGGAACAGGTTGGGCTGGGCAGATGTTGCTGAAATACAAGCTCAAGCAGCCACTTGTCTTGCAACCAGAGTTACCTTGCTTATTCCTGCTGAAGATCAATGTATTTGTTAGCTTACGAACCAGCATGCCTCTTTTAAAGCAAATACCATACTGAACTGCTCTTCACAGTCAAGAATAAAGCTGCGATGTGTAAAATAAACTTCAACATGTTAAGTTCATATTAAAATAAATGACTTTCAGTACATACTTTAACATAATCTTGGGTTGACATTTTGATTTTCAGAAGTCATTCTGGGAGTTGAAGTCCACACATCCTAAAGCTGCCAAGGCTGAAAAACACTGCTCTATGCTCTTGTGCCCACTGTATAATTTTATTTATCTAGGCTTTAACTCATTTTTCTACTGCCCACTGCAATCTACAGGGACTTCTGGCCATTAAGAGCCGCAAACTCAATTAAAAATGACATTAAAAACAAAGAAGTCATTTAAGCCCTAAGGTTTTTCAGGCACCATAGGAAACCATTAGGGGTATTCTGAAGTGAAGATGGCAGCCACAGCTACCATAAAGTCCTGCCCGCTTTTACATGCACTGCACAGCATGCTGGCTGGGGAATTCTGGGAGTTGAAGTCCACACATCTTAAGTTGCCAAGGTTGAAACAGACTATACAGGAACATAGCATTCTCTAACCCTCCTGTTGCTGGCGGATCATAGAGCTCCCCAGCTTTCCTGTTTTGTAGGAGGTTATTGATCCTCCCAGCCTTTAAAGTATTTTTGAGGTGTCTTCTGAGAAGGAATGGGACAAATAGCCGCCGCCAACTCGCTGCAGGACAGCTCACTATAGGACAATTCAACAAATACAAAAGTTACATTAATTTTGCCGGAATCATGACCAATAATAAAGAAAGTCAATCCAGAAATATAAGAGTTACAATAATTTTGACGAAACATCACTAATAATGAAAGTAACTGAAATAATTAACACAGCGTTGAATTGTCCCACAGCGAGTTGGCCATGGCGTGTTGGTCAAGGTAAGCTGTCCTAGACCCTTTCTGAGTTCTTGCACAAACTAGTTTGTGCCAGGGTCACAGGGGAGAGGGGCCAGGCAGAAATTGGGAGCACTATCTCTTGGGCTTTATGGAATTTAGCACTGATTTTGGGCATGAGTCAAGGTCTTAGTACCACATGATCTTGAGATACACAGATCACTTTTTACTAAGACAGCTTCTAATTCTCCCACATTTCTCTCTAAAGTTTGGTGTACTAGAATAGTTGTTAATGGGTCCAGGTAAAAGTGACTGATTTGAATGGAACAGATATTAAAGTTTTGAGAACTACGACAGGTCCCCTGAAAAGAAACAGTGAGTGAATCACTGGAAATAAGAAGAGACTTGTATGTTGGAAAAAGAAAAGGATCTGTGCGTAGCCCTTGCCTGTCCAGAGACTGGAGCTCAAAATGCCTAATGGAGCCAGGTCTGCACAATTGCCGGTAGTCCTGTCCCCAATGCCAGTTGGAAGAACCTATATTGGTGTCATGATTTACATCACCAGTCAACAGCATGATCAGTCAATTGATATTGATATATTTGGGGAATTGCTGGATGTCTTCACAGTTTTACTGCAGGACCTGGAAAGCTGCAGCTCAGATGTTTTCATTCACTTTCCAGGCACTTGGTGGTAGCCAGCCTGCGTCTGGATGTAGAACTAGGTTTTGAGGCAAGATGTCTGGGCTTTCCATGTGGTGTCCTGAGAGCTCCTATGTCATTTCTACTAGGGATTGTACATGTGGCCTTGTTCCAAAGGTCCTTTAATCTGGATCTGCCCCGACTCTGTAAACAGATCATGCTGCTGTCTACATCAGCAGGTGTCACACTTTCACTGGCCTGACAATACTCTTAGAGCCAGTCTTACTGTCCTCAGCTCCAGTAGGTTAAGCAGCAGTGTGTACCTTTGAGGAAATAGCAATAGCAATAGCACTTAGACTTATATACCGCTTCATAGTGCTTTTACAGCCCTCTCTAAGCGGTTTACAGAGTCAGCATATTGCCCCCAACAATCTGGGTCCTCATTTTACCCACCTCGGAAGGATGGAAGGCTGAGTCAACCTTGAGCCGGTGACATTTGAACTCGAGGGTCTGCCACTAATATGTACCCATTTTTCTTTCATCTCTGATGGTGGAATCCCAGAGACAGAATTTGCTTCAAAAACTTGTGCACCTTCTTGTCAAAGTTAATGGTGAAATGCATTCCCACAGACAGTGAAGCCTCATTGTGACATTACTCACTACTATCTGCTTATAGGTTACTTTGATACGCCTGGTGTCTAGTTCATTGGAAAGAACCTGTTAAGCCCCTGCTGCATGATAGATAAGCTCAGTGCCGGTGTTGCTGTTCATATGTTGGCCGAGGCTGGCGGAATTTCCTCTCAATTTGCTGTGCTGCCCCTAGGCCTTTGCTGCAGTTTGGCCCGGTCAATATGGCTGGTTGATTGGAATGGCTCCAATGGTCCTCCTTTCCTTGGTCTTATTATTTGGCTGGCATGTGGCCTCTTGCCTGCAGCTAGTGCCTTAGTCAGCTGGTTCATGCTTGCAGGGCACAGCCTGCTCAACTACATGTTTGTTAGCATTACTAGTATTTTTATCCTATGTTTTTTTTCCTCCTCAGCTCTCAAACTGCTGCGGAAGCCTCTGCTTCCTCCTAGAAGGCAGAGCTAATGAATGAGGCAAGGACTGCTCCACAGAGCAGGAAGAAACCTTAAACTAGGCTTTTTACAATGGACTTATTAACCCTTTCCCTCCTGGCTTCATTTTTAAGGACAGAAAATGAGGTTTTCCTTCTTGCTACACCCCACAATGTCCATCCGTCCCCCCAACTAATACTGAGAGGTTTATGTAGAGATTTCAGAAGAATAATAATTCTGGAAGAAACAAATAACTGTACTGCTCATATAATCAACCATTTTGATCTAACCTACAAAGCTTGCACTGTAGAAGTGCTTTCATTTTAAAAGCTTGGAGTTGTGCTAGTTGTTGTTTTCCAGTGCAATAAAAAACAAACAAACTAGGAACTGTAGATCCTGAAAAAGTAGGGCGAAAAGAAGGAGAACTTACTCTTCCATGTGCAGCGGCACCTGAAGTACAGGATCTGCAAACAAAAAGAAAAGGTCAAGGTACAAGCAATTAAACATTCTGGCCTCACATCAAGCTTACAGCCTGTGATCCAGCTGGCACCTGAGAGAGTTTGTAGTTTGCAAGAAAAGTAAGATAAGGAGTTTGCAAGAAAAAAGTTCAAACAGAAAAATGCAGTGGAAGAGTAACTTGATTAGCAATTATATTCCGATTGCTACAATTCAGGGACTTGGCAAAAATGAGGTCCCTGAGTTGCCACAGTTAAATGAGAGTTTATAATCTGCAAAGCCTTTCTGTTCTGCTCCTTGGGAGTTTCGGTTCTTCGTTAACATTCTTACTTTCATCTTAAAATTTGCCACTCTCTCTACACCCCAAGTTTAATGTTTAATTTGTCCATTCTTTAGACTACGTATTTATTTATTACTTAAGTTACTCTGTGAAGTGGATGAAATGAATTGTAGTATACAAACAACAATGTTCCTTGCGCTGGAATGCAATGATCGCTCTGCCTCTTCGTGGCAGCTCCCACATGACATAATAATGCTGCAAAATATTGCTGTATTATGATCAAGAGCAGACTGGAAAACTTGTAAACCTCCAAATTCTGCTAGCATCCCAGCATCTTAAACCAGTACGATCAATGATAAAGGAATCAAAATGAGTTTTGTCACCCTTGCTCTAGTTCTTATTATCCAAATTGTTACTTTTACTCAGAACTGGAAAGACTGCCGTGTGCTTTATGCATATTTTCTACATGCAAGCGAGAGAAGGTAAGACAAATATGTTGCAAACCTTAATAGCTATTTATGAGAGCAGTGTTGGGTCACGCATGGTTACTCAGCACCAGTCAGTTTATTGTGATTATTAAAATTTCTTAAATACCATTTTAATCAATATAGATTGATAAATTCAGCAACTGTGCTATCATGCCTCACACAAAATAGAGCAATAAATACACAATTAATATTAATGAAGTGATGAATTAAAACACTTCAATGAAATACTTATATGAGGAATATAGTCCATTTACACAAAAATTCAGGAGGATTTATGTGAGCACCTACTCCTTTAAAAAGCAGATTACTTCTTGGAAGGAAAACAAACCTATACAGCAACACTGCCTAGTGCTACGAACAATTTCAGACCAGCTTCTTCCCCACATAAACAAAATGATGCAAGAGCAAAGAAATAAGAGAATGAGTCCTCTTGCAGGGAAACTTGGCACTGCTTTACACAAAACCATTTTTCACGTAAACAGATCACTTATCTTTGACAAAAACTGCTTAATCAGTGAGGGGTTCCCATTACTGAATGCCATGACCAAAGATAAAGATAAAGATCCTACAGTCCCCATGTACTCGAAAAATATGTACTCAAAAAATATGTACTCGAAAAATATGTTTGTACTTATTATATACTCATATTAATATTTATACTTTACCTGTAATCATATACATGCTTGACAAAATAAATAAAATAAAAAATAAAAAAATAGAAGCAAACCTGTTGAATTGTTGCCTGTTGCGTTATATTTTTTAGGCACAGAAGTCTTTCCAAGAAAAGGATAAATCTCAAACAAAATTTTCCCCACTGTATCTTCCATTATTTGTCATACGCCAGAAAATGCATTCAACACAAAATAGTTGTGCAATGTCTTTGGACCGGTTATGCTAGAAACCTTTCACCTGGACCCAGGTCTTTTCACTGTAGGATACTACCTGTGCACATTAATGGTGAGCAGACTATGCATCTTTTTTGTCATGTGCCTTGATGGCATTCACTCACTTTTCAGTATGGGGGAAAATAAAGAACTATGCTTTTCTCACACATTATGAAGCAGGCACCATTTTTATTTACGAAACTAATAGTCCTATAGGGGGGGAAAAACTTACTGATTTATTAATATTTTCAAATCCAATACTTACCTTTTGCCAATTGGCAAAATTCAAATTTAATTCTGGCCATGTCTTTCCTATTCTCCTTTCTTTATTCTTCTACTCCTTTATATACTCTTTTTACCAAATGATAACAGATTACACTATATCTGTCTGTTCTCTCGTTCTCTCTCTCTCTCTGTCTCTGTCTCTCTTTCTGTCTCTCTCTCTATATATCTATATCTATATATCTATATCTATATCATCTATATCTATATCTATATATCCACTATAACCAGCTCAGAAGCCTCTTTATAAAGAACCATATCAATTGCAGTAATAAATAATCAGAAAGCCGTAGTTTTATACATTCTCCAAAATACTAAAACTACAACTTTCTCTCCTTCATTACAGACATTCATTCCTTCATCATATTCCTCTTCCATTTTTTTCTAAGCAAATAAATTGAATAAATAGAATACTCATATACCCAATGTTTCACAAAGGACCCCAATATATATTTATTTTCTAA
>QLTV01003279.1:289626-310725 GCA_003457575.1 Thermophis baileyi | reverse complement strand
CTCTAGAGGACGGTATCATCCCCCTGGTGATATTAACCTCCTTGGGTTTGTACTCTGCCATTCTCTTTTTATTTCTTTTTTCATTTATTTATTTAAAAGGCATGGAATCAAGAAGAAAAGAGGGTGGGGGGAAAAAGAAAAGCAGGAAGAAAAAGAGATTTACAAACAATATAAAAAAAATTCAATGTACCTTAAATTAGTGCTGCATATTGAAAAATCTTTTATCAATCGAAGACTTCAGAACATTATTGAAGTCAAATTGATGCTTGATAATTAAAACAGTAGCTGCTATAATATGAATTATAAATCCGAATTAAGGTGTCAGGCCTGGAAGCCATCTTGGGCATTGGATCTTCAGGCCTGCCACATTTAGTGCTGTGGGAAACCGGGAGGGGGGATTGTAGGGAGCTGGGGAGATATATAGTCATAACAACATTTCTTTCTCGGAGAGTCAAGGTCACTCTGCCCTGTACCTGGAGGGGTGTGATGGGAAGGCATCTCCAGTTGGGATGGTGCATTGATTGGACCATGAGATGCACATGTGGGTGCAGGGGAAGGGACTTGGACTTTCTTTTGGGTGAGGAAAACCTGGAAGCTTTCAGATTCGGGTTTGCGCCAATATGACATCTCTAATAAAATGGAACTTTGAGGAATGCCTAGCCTCGGAGTCTTCTTTTGTTGGGGGTGTTACTTGGAACCCTGACATAAGGATTAACAAAGATTTCGATCTCATCTAAGAATTCTTATTTAATGAATCAAACAGGAATTGATATATTAAAATATCTAACTTCAGATGCAATACAGGTCATATGAACAACTGTAATCAATGCATAGTTTACAAGTTGAACTAAATTCTCCATCAGACTTGTTCTTCAAATAGGAGAGCACAAAACAGTTAGCCATCCTTTTTTATGCTTTATAATAAAATGCATAAAGTGTCCTAACATCTGTTAACATATTCAGAATGAGCTTAGTATACCTTATGTGAATATAAAGCTCGGTAATGTTTGATAGAAAAACAACTGCCTAGAAAGATAATTCCACCTTTAAAATTTGTTTCATTCTACAATAAATCATCTTCCAAAATTGTTGAGCTTTAAAACACTGACACCAAACATGACAAAAAACCTGATCTAATTAGTGCATTTCCAAATTATTAAAGTAAATGAATTAAAATATTTTAGCAGACAATACTGGAGGTAAAAGATCTTGTACTACTTTTCTCTAAGTGCAACTTTCACAGTAACTTTAATATTTGTTTTCCATTCCTTTTCCCATTGCTGCATATCTATTGCCCTCTTTAAATTCTGCATTCATTTAATCATACCATCTTTAACTTGTTTGGGTTCTGACTGAGTTATATTGCACTAACAACTTATAAATAAGCCCCCCGCTGATGTTGGAAGCTTGTCAAATTCAGTCAGGTCTCTTAGCATTCTATCTTATCTTTGCAATTCCTTTTGAACTAGGTTGCTTATTTGAAGTCACCGGAATCAATAAGGTGATTCTGACCATTCTGAAGAAAGAACCTCAAAAGATTTCACCTTTGTTTTATTAATAATTAGCTCTTGCAGTACGGACACTTCCCCCCCCCCATTTTTTGGGGACAGTGTATTCACTGAAAACTCCCCCCCCCCCATTTTTTGGGGACAGTGTATTCACTTAAATGAAAATAATATTACTGAAGCAAGGGAAGATGGTCTGGATTGATCCCCCCCCCCCTATATTCCATACTTTTACTACTCGTTTTATGATCAAATAGGTTGAGCACCTCTGCCTTTATTGAGCCAAACACCATCTGGGAGTCCTGCTCCCTCAAAAGAAACAACCCATCCATAAAGTGATACAATTAATTTGGTAACACAGATTGAAATTTCAGTCAATCAAACCTTTATTACAAGGCCAGAGAACACAACTATAAAATACATAACCCTGTAAGTATTATTAATAAAACCTAAAAAAAGAAAAATGAGTTGTTTTTTAAAAAAAAAAGTTTAATTAATAATAATTATAGGTTGAAATTTGGTTTTGCCAATATACCTCCTTATTCCATTTCTTAAAAAATCATGAACCTAAATCCCTGGCCTTTTATTTGACCACTCACTTATTTGTCTCTGTCACTCAATACATTGTCTTCAATTCCCATCGGAAAAATTTGAAGTACAAAGTTCACCCTTGATAAAATATTCATTTTTTTATTGTTGCTCTTCTAGTCAGTTTTAGTTTTCTTCATCTTAAAAAGTTTCTTACTATGTTTTTGAATACAGTAATTGTTCTTTAATTAAATGCATTGTTTTTTGTTAAATAAATTCCCAGATATCACATTTTTAATAGTGGCATTTTTTCAGAGAAGTCCAATGTAATCATTCTTATTAATTTCATATTCTGATATCACTTTGTATGTGTTCCATTCCTAATATTAGAGAATCCCTTGGATGAGTAACTGCAATATAACCTGCATATAATTTTAATTAATGTTCTTGATTTGCCAGCTTAATTCCTAAAATTTTATTTATCATTATCTTGGTGTTTTGTGTTTTTTAAATGGTCTGTACTCATGGAAAAAAATTAGTCTCAGTTCATCTTCTTCAGAGTTGTAAATATGAAAAGATAATTCCAAATTATCAAAGACTTTTTCCACAACAACAAAGATTATAACTGCTTCCTTCTTTCTCTGGTTTATCAATAGCATTCAAAAGATTGATTGATATTTCCTATTTCTAAACCATTCATTTCCCTCACATAATGTATTATATTAACCCTCATGTATCAGATTGCCTTTGTGACTTAAAAGACGACTTAATCTCTTTATGAGGATTTCTGTAAAAGTCAATAGAGAGAGATACATTTCTGGGCACAGGTGGATTATGGCCTTTTTTGTAAATCAAGGAAATAAAATGCTTGATGTGAAGGAGGAAGAACTTGATGTTATTGTATCTCATTCATTACCTGAGTTAATGGCTTAATGAACTTTTCCTGGAAGATAATATCAGAGAAAAACCATCTGGTCTTGAAGATTTTCCAATAACAAAGAAAAGAGATTTAACAGTGTGTACAAATTATTATACAATATCCTTATTTTCATACACTAGCAAAATAATACTTAGGACTATCCAATGCAGATTAGAGTCCTATATGAAAAGGGAGAGGGTAGATGTTCAGGCTACCTTTAGAAGACAATATTGCTGATATACCGTATTTTTGGGAGTATAAGACGCACCTTTTTCCCCCCTAAAAGAAGCTGAAAATTTGGGTGCGTCTTATACTCCGAATGTAGCTTTTTCAAAGCTTTTTTTCCAGCCCTAACGTGGTGCTAACAGTGAAGCGATCTTGGTGCTACCAGTGAAGCGATCTTCCGTGCTTTGCTAGCTAAGCGATCTTCCCTTTGCCTGGTTTTTTCATTGCTACTCCCTCCGAAGGTTTTTTCCAGCCCTAAGTCTTTGCAGGCTTTTTTCATTGCTACTCCCTCCGAAGAAGGTTTTTTTAAGCCCTAACCAGGGGATAAAATAATGTGCTGAAGACTAAGGACTCTAGCAGATTTCCCCCCCTATTTTCCTCCCCAAAAACTAAGGTGCGTCTTATACTCCGGTGCGTCTTATACTCCGGTGTGTCTTATACATTAACACTTGGAAGAGTAGCTGAGAAGGCCCTGGGAATAATATTTAGATGTCGGTATGTATTTATACCTACAAAGCTCAGAATCATGGAGGAAGTGGTTTTCTCTGTGACACTCTATGGAAGTGAAAGTTGGACTTCTAAGAAGCAGAATGGAAAAAAAAGTATTGATGCTTTTGAACCTTAGCATTGAAGAAGACTCAGAATCCCATGGATACCCAAGAAGACAAACAAATGGATCACTGAATAATAAAGATAAAAGTTTCCCCTGTCCAATTGTGTCTGACTTTAGGGGTGGTGCTCATCTCTGTTTCTTAGCTAATGGAGCCAACGTTGTCTGAAGACATTTTTGTGGTCATGTGGCCAGCATGACTATACGCTGAGGTGCATGTTATCTTCCCACCGAAGTGGTACCTATTTATCTACTTGCATTTGCATGCTTTCAAACTGCTAGGTGGGCAGGAGCTGGAGCAAGTAACGGGAGCTCACCCCATCGTGCAGCGCTCAGGTCTCAAATCCGGGCTGTCAGCTTTCCAGCTGACAAGCTCAGCATCTTTAACTGCTGAGCCATCGTGCCCCCGAATAATATAATACAATATTTGTATAATATATCATTTTTGCATTTGCTCTTGAATGAGGTTCCTATGAAACTGTTGACTGAAGAGAAGCCCAACCCACAAAGAAAGTGTCAGCCCCTGGGTCGCCAGCCACACCGGGGCTGCCATTCAGGGCTGCCATTCTTGCCTCTGCTAAACGCCGGAACATGACAGAAAGCTGCAGTCTGATAGACAAACTCAGCCATGCCAGACTTCCAGGTTTCATAGATATTATTCAGATGCCTGAATTCCATGTTTCCATGTTGTTTAGGAAGAATTGGCCAAGTTGAAAAACTTCTCTAACTGCTGGAAATAAGGGACTATATATTTGTTCGTACATTTTTGAATATGACAGTTTGTTGAGGTTGAGTTTTAATTCAGATTAAGTTAGAAAGAGCTACCTCCAAATTTAGTGAATTTTCAGGATGTGCACCGCACCACAGTCAAAAGGCTACTATTTCAGATGTCTACTGCGCACACACAAATTTGCTTATGCACATGAAAAGAAATCCAGCAACCAGCTATTGCATCTGTGGAAGGATAGTTTTGTTATTGTTTTGTAACAGGCATACAAGAGCCATAATAACCTTATTGAGCAGGGAAAAAACCAAGTTGTCAGATTCACATGTACACATGGCAAAACTTGTTTGACAGCCAATATTTTATAGGTCAACAACAGTCATATTGAGGCCAAAAAACGTTATAAGCACATTCTCTTTCTCTTTGTTATTTGCTAAGGTTTGGGTGAACAGAGAACACTTTCTTAACCCACTGTTGCATTTCAGGTTTTTCAAGGAGTATTATGGGGAAAGATTTAACTGCTTTTTCACAGTGGCAGATTTTGTAAAATATGGGTTAATTTTTATAGTGCATCCTGTTTTGTCATTGTTAATAATTGCTGCCATTTAAAAGGTTATAAAGTAAGGACCACTGCTAATATTCCCACTCTATCCCTATTTTTTTTACTTAAATATTTTAGAAAATTGGTATCCAATTATTATATATCTGCTCTTATGATTCTATTAAGTTACAAAGGGAGTGTTCTTTTCCATAACAAAACCAACTCCCAGCCTGTATTCATTGTCATCTTCCTGTCAATTCACTCAGCAGTTAGATATTTCAAACAGATCAATATTACATAGAAAAGTAAATAACAATGTTCATACAAAGGAACCTCTGTAAACAAGGCATAAAGAGTTCAGTCTATATGTGTGTGTGTGTGTGTGTGTGTGTGTGTGTGTGTGTGTGTGTGTGTGTGCGCGCATGCACCTTGACTCAGTTTTTTTACTCCTGGTGACTGCTTACACTAATTCCCACAGTTTTATTGGCAAGGATTTTCAGAAGTGGTTTGCCATTGCCTCCTTCCTAGAGCTGAGAGTGAGTGATTGGCCCAAAGCCACCCACCTGGTTTTGTGCCCTAGACAGGTCTAGAACTCATGGTCTCCTGTTTTTTTACTAGTATTATACATTTCAAAGTAAGTTTCATTATAAAATAAAAATACAGAAAAAAACAATAGAAAACTAAGAGGTGGGGGGGAAAGAGAAAAGTGTTAAGAGAAAGAATAAAAAAGCGGGCACTTCCGACATTTTACAATGCAGTAAAATATCAAACCCCTTTTGCTTTACATTTCAAACCATTTCTATAATAACAAAATCATTCTAAGCACCAAAAGTTTTATTTTTTTTGTTTCGAGCAAAAAGTCCAGAAGTGGTTTCCAAGTAGAGTCTCTCGGTTTTTATCCCAGTGCCTAGACCAGTGATGGCGAACCTATGGCATGCATGCCACAGGTGGCACGTGGAGCCATATCTGAGGGCACGCGAGGCGTTGCCCTATGTCAGCTCCAGCGTGCATGTGCGCGCTGGCCAGCTGATTTTTGGCCTTCTGGAGGGCGGGGGGGAGGTCATTTTTGTCTTCCCGAGGCTTCAGGAAAGCCTCCGGAGCCTGTGGATGGCGAAAAAAGGACCCAACGGCCCAACCGGAAGTTCGTTTCCGAACCAGAAGTTGGGCCGTTTTTCACCCTCCCCAGGCTTCAGGAAAGCCTCCTTAAGGCTGGGGAGGGTGAAACACGGCCCAACGGCCCAACCGGAAGTTAGTTTCTGAACCGGAAGTTGGGCCGTTGGGCCGTTTTTCACCCTACCCAGGCTTCAGGAAAGCCTCCTGAAGCCTGGGGATGATGAAAAACGTCCCAACGGGAAGTTCATTTCCGAACTTCCGGTTGGGCCGTTGGGTCCGTTTTTCCTCATCCACAGGCTCCGGAGGCTTTCCTGAAGCCTGGGGAAGGTGAAAATGACCTCCCCCTGCCCTCCGGAAGGCCGAAAAATCAGCTGGAATCCGTTTTTCACCATCCACAGGCTCCGGAGGCTTCAGTGAGTCCTGTGCGCATGTGCGGGGGCAGTGCGGGGGGGTTGTGCACGCATGTGCGGGGGGAGGGCATTGCATTGCTATCGCGCGCGTGCACACCCTTTTGGCACCTGAGCAAAAAAAGGTTCGCCATCACTGGCCTAGACCACTACACCAAACTGGCTTTCACAAGGAGCTGTCTAGTCCAGCAATATTTTTCAGACACTAGGCCATCTACTTCTCTAGGAAGTTTTTAATTATAACCATTATCCATCATAAACTTAGCAGCCTTCTCCTCTTTGGCTGAAAGCAATTGGTTTTCAAAACTCTATTGCTTTAAATTATTTAACTGTCATTGGTAATAAGCAGGGAAAAACCTAGTCCTATAAACCTACAGATTTGTCTAATTCCATATCTACGATTCCTAGTGGTAAACTCTCCATGTTAATGGAATCCCTTGTGAAGATGTACTTAAAGCTTCCCTAAACATACCACTAAGTAGGCCATGAGTTCTAATATTATGGAGGAAAAAAGAAAATGGATAATGTTTCATTTTTTCCAAACCTGTCATAGTTATATTAACGGCAATCCTGGTCCTTATTGTTATTGCTTTTCTCAACTCAACCCAGTTCCAAATGTTAGCAGTTCCTCAAATAGGGCAAACCATTTTGGCTGCTTCTTATAATATCCTTTCTGAGAAGGGTGTTTTCAGCTGACTGCGATATCCAGTCCCAAAGTGGCACTTCATATTTTGTTTTCAATTCCTTTCCTAAAGATTAGACAAAAAGGCCATTTGTTATCCTTGGCTTATTGAGGGCAACAAGCAATAGGGGTTTACAAAGCTTGTTATTATTGTTGGCCACAGTCATCCCAATGTTAGTTTGGATTTGGCATTTTTGTCTATCTAAGAAGTCCTTCCCAAGGACATGGGATAGGCAGATGTTGCTGAATAATATTAAAGGTTTTGTTGCAAGATGTAAGCTGTTCTAAGTGAAATTGCAGGTCTTTGCATTTTGTGATTATCACTATCCAATTAATTGTAGTTTCTCCATTCTCTACTTATCTGCCTGGTTTCCACACAGAGCTGGAGGAATTTACCAGAAGGATGAAGCTATAAGAATTCCAGGAAGTCCTTTACTTTAAAATGAGGTACCATATTTTTCGGAGTATAAGATGCTCCGGAGTATAAGACGCACATTAGTTTTTGGGGAGGAAAACAAGAAAAAAAAATTCTGCCTCTGCCTACTACCATCCATCGGTATTCATCTGGCTAGCGTCCTTGCAGCAAACAATAAACAGCCTGGTCAGCTTCAGCACATTATCACAGCCTGATTCAGCACGAGCAGCTGATTGGTGGTTGGATTGTCCTCCCAGAATACCGCCAATCAGCTGTTCCAGGCTGCGGGGATCGCCACAGCCCATCACCACCTCGGCACATTGTGTTTTTGGCCTCCGCGCATTGCATTTTCGGCCTCCGCACACTCCGTTTTAGACCCATTCCAGGCTGCCGGGATCGCCACAGCACATCGTCGCTGATCGCCGCCTCCACATGTCGCGTTTTCAGCCTCCCACGTTGCGTTTTCGGCCTCTGCACGCCCCATTTTTGGCCTCCGCACGTTGCATTTTCGGCTGGTTCCAGGTGGTGGGGATCGGCAGTGGCAGCGCCGATCCCCACCTGGAACTGGCCAAAAACATGATGTGCAAAGGCCAAAAATGGGGCGCACAGAGGCCAAAAATGTGACGCGCGGAGGCACCGGTCGGCGGTGATGTGCTGTGGCGATCCCCGCCGCCTGGAACGGGTTTAAAATGGGACGTGCAGAGGCCGAAAATGTGATGTGCGGAGGCCAAAAATGTGATGCGCGGAGGCGGCGATAGGCAGCAATGTGCTGTGGCGATCCCCGCAGCCTGGAACGGGTCTAAAATGGAGTGTGCGGAGGCCAAAAACGCGATGTGTGGAGGTCGAAAACGGGCGAAGGATGGGGTCCGGTGGGTGGGCGGGGTTTCGGCAACATTTGGTGTATAAGACGCACAGACATTTCCACCCACTTTTAGGGGGGGGGGGAAGTGCGTCTTATACTCCGGAAAATACGGGTATTTCTATATAGTCACTTATGGCAGCAAAATTCTTGATAGTTTTGTGTTGGTTCTTTTGATAGAGAGGCTGGAGGGGAGGGTGGGCTGCCCCTTTTCTAAAGCTGGGGAAGCCTGCATTGGCTCGTTGTTTTGATAACTGATGCTTTATTAGTCTGAGAACTAATTCACACACTATTTTTTGCAGGATAGTTAAATATTTGTCTGAGCAGACTTTCTGTCTTCTAAATTCTGTATTCGGAATATGTGGACCGGAAAATAGAGCAAAAGGGTACTTATATGTGGACCAGAAAATAGAGCAAAAAGGTACTTGGCATTTGTCTATGCCTCCTTAAACCAAAGATATACTTTCCTTGGACAGCCACACAATCCTGAAAAAAGATACAGCAGACTTATGGAAGTACAGACTGATACTATGGGATTGCCCCAAGTACTTTATTGGCAATGACTCTGAAACACTACAAGTTATACCAAATCTCTCCTTTTTTTTAATTATGTTTTTTATCTAGCCACTGCCTTCATGGCATCTGCTGTTACTTCTTACCAGTATTTTCTCAAGATAAAACAATACAATAAAATTTCTACAATGACAGTGCATTTATTTACTTATTTGTTTATCCACTTTTATTATTTTTATAAATAACTCGGGGGGGGGGGCAAACCTAATATTCCTTCTTTTTCCTATTTTCCCCACAACAACCCTGAGGTGGATTGGGCTGAGTGTTGACTGACCCAGTTGATTTTCATGCTCAAGGCAGGACTAGAACTCCCAGACTTCCGGTTTCAAGCCTGGTGCTTTAACGACTAGACCAAACTGGCTGTTATATATTTGAGAATATGTTAATATATTAAATTATATTTTGAGAATGAGCTCTACTGCATATGGATGTTGTAATTTTTAAATTGCCACAAGCCATTTATAAATAAACCCCGATGTAGTGTTTGTCATTTCACAGTTGCTACTGTCAGTCTTTTAATAAACAGCTGATATTCTCTTCAAGTGAATCTTTCCATGTTAATCCTAGGCAGATAAGCCATTATCTACCGATATATGAAAACAATTCTTGAATATCACTCCATTTTGGGTTCATTAGTTAATTAATTTTGGAGGATATAGTCCTTTCTATAACCTGAACAATGGGACGCGGTGGCTCAGTGGCTAAGACGCTGAACTTGTTGATCGAAAGGTCAGCAGTTCAGCGGTTCGAATCCCTAGTGCCGCGTAACGGGGTGAGCTCCCGTTACTTGTCCCAGCTTCTGCCAACCTAGCAGTTTGAAAGCAGGTAAAAAATGCAAGTAGAAAAATAGGGACCACCTTTGGTGGGAAGGTAACAGCGTTCCGTGCGCCTTTGGCATTTAGTCATCCCGGCCACATGACCACGGAGACGTCTTCGGACAGCGCTGGCTCTTCGGCTTTGAAACGGAGCTGAGCACCGCCCCTAGAGTCGGGAACGACTAGCACATATGTGCGAGGGGAACTTTTACCTTTACCTTTATAGCCTGAACAATTTAATAACACTTGGAAACAAGATCAAAATTATAGCACCAAAGCTAATACCAATGTGGGCTTACTTTCTTCTCTTGTGAAAACTGTTTCAGTTCTTTGCTTCCTGTTTTTTATCCATTTTTAGGCCATTTGGAGACCCTCAGATTTATTGGAGCCATTGATGGGTGAACTATGCTTCAGGAGGTTTTTGGAAAACCAATAACCGTATGTCTATTAGATAATCTTTATTAGAATTTGTTGGGCAAAGAATTCTAAAAAGCTAATGAGGCATAAATTTTCTTAATGAAAATGACATGTATTCTTCTGTATTTTTAATTATTATAATTTAGATGTTGTTTTCCACAATGTTTTCTGGGACTGAATTTAAGCTACCATGTCTATAATTTCCACACAATTCTCCTGCCAAATGGATCTCTCTCTTTTTTAATTGACCTTACATGATTTTGATAATAAGTTGCATATCAGCTGGAAAATCAACAACTGCACCTTTGAGTTCTTTAAAAACTCCAGGGCGTTTGCCATCTGGACAAAGTAACTTGTTAATTTTTAATTTGTCAGTTAGACCTAGAAGAGTGTACACACACACACACACACACACACACAAATATGAAATAGGAGTACTGTTCTAGGTCTGATAAATTAAAAATTAACAACTTTGTAACTAATTAATAATTAAAAGTCTGTGAAGTCTGATGGGGTGGGGGGGAAGAAATCATGATATCATTTTTTTTTTCTCCAACCCATATTGCATATTCTACCAAAACATCAAATCTGGCTTAATTCTAATCTTTGCTTCTGGACAACAATTTTGATTCTGTTTTGTGCATCAATAAACCCATTTTACCTGCATAGCCCCATCTTTGATTCTTGGTGACACCAGAGCAGGATAGGATTAAACGTTGGCAATTATTGTTGATAGACAGATAAATTAGAAACAATTAGAAAGCATTACATTCAATATTTTATTTCTCCCTTTTGGTCTGATACGAGTGGAGGTGATTTTGCAAATATTGCAGGTTTTTTTTTAGGGTTCTGGAATTATGGAATTACAGTCCATAACTTTGATAACATAAACAAAAGCATAGCTTTAAATGTCTAAGACTCTTGAGTGAAGATCATGATCAGTCTTCTTCAGAAACAAAGTCCATTAAGCTTTGCCTCTCCAATGACAATTATACAGCAGCTGCTCTAAATTGTGGCAGAGAGGTAAAGTTTAAGATTGTATAGTATTAAGAATTGATATCTGGGTTTTCTTGTATTCCCTTCAACTTTTGTTTTTTAAGACTCTACGCCTGAGATAGGAGTTATCCCTTTTCATTCTTGTAAAAATCTTAGAAGCTTGTCAATGCTTCTATATCAGCCATTCTGGAATACATTCTAAACATTGGAGCTAGTCTAATGAATGAAATATTTTCCCCCTAACCTACCTTAATGCTTCCAGATTGATTATGTTTACCTCTTCCAATCAAAAGATACTATGCAGATTAACATTTTTATTTTTTTCCCTCTTCTTGTTTTAAAAACTTAAAAGTAGTACACTGGATTGTCTGGATCTCTTCTAAAATGGACAAACTGAAGCACGGCAATTACATAATAAAAGTCTTTTTCTGATGGTCTAGTCTAATAGGAAAATCAGGATTCTATTTTTAATTATCTTTTCCATCTTTATATATACTTTATATTACTTTATATATCATTGCTTAGGAGGTTTCCTATGTTTCTTAGGAAACCATTCCTGATTAGAGCATTAGAATGTTAAATTACTGGTAACCATATTGTAATATAATATATGTGAATGATTGAGATGAGTAGCCTTAGCAATGAAACTATAGTGAACAAATTTTGGAATTAGAGGCTCCAGAGATGACATAGAAGTATGGATTCTTTTTTCAGTACTGCTTGTCTTAAGCAGATAGGGTCAAATTATTAACCATGACCTTCTTGTTTTCTTCTAAAAATTTTACTTGAAATTTGAAATCAGAAGTATATAGATGGAATACAGAATAAACTCTGTGTGTGCGTGTGCGTGGTTAGTCTACTACTGTATTGAACTCAGAACACTCTAGCAACAACTTCCAATAATATAAACAATATTTACATACGTTTCTTATGTAAATAAATATATAGCAAATATTAAAGAATTCTCTTCATGAACTGTAACAGATTCAGGTAAGAAGATAAAAATTGGTTCAAAATCCATTTTGATCCAAGTAGAGATGAAACAAGATTTAATTAGGCTTTTACCAGAATTGCTATGGTCAAAGGTATCTCATAGTTTTGCATTAAATGTCAGTAGCAAGCTTATTTCATGCTGGGTCCTCAATCAAGAAGTGTCCTATTAAGCCAGAACACAGAAATGCTTTTAAAAAGAGTTTTAGCATAATTACCCCATCTAGGTCTTTTTCATGCACAAAAATGTGGCTTTCTTGTATATGGAGCCAAACAAATAGGCATTAAGTATCTTACAATACATCAATTGAGAAGGTTGTGTTCAGATAGGGATCTAAAGGAATACTTCAAATGCAATAACAATACTTCAAATGCAATAAGGTTTTTAAATAAAACCGGATTATCCAGTCTGGCTGTTCTGATCAACCAAAGACATTTTGCAAGACATTTGCTTTGAAACTAATGGTTCCTCTGTATACATGTCAATGTACTTCCCTGTTTCCATCTATCTTACCACACTTCTCCAGGGAGACTGGTAGTTGGTGCTGGACCAGAGAGTAACACAGGTTACCGTATTTTTCGGAGTATAAGACGCACTTTTTTCCCTCCTAAAAGAGGCTGAAAATTTGGGTGCATCTTATACTCCGAATGTAGCCCTGCCCACTCGCCGGCCCCTACCCTTCGGCCTCCGCACGTCCTCTTCCTGGCTGCAGAGATTGCCACTGACAATGGCTTGTGTCTTTTAGGCTCCGTGCGTTGCATTTTCAGCCTCCAAACGCTCGTGCGGTGCCCAAAATGGCTACCCGGAACAGCTAATTGCTGCTCCCTCTGACAATCAGCTGTGCTTTAGAAGCATAGCCCCAACCATCCCCAACCTCAAAACCAGCGAGCGAACGAATGTGCTGAAGCTTATCCCCCACCATCCCCAACCTCAAAACCAGCGAGCGAACGAATGTGCTGAAGCTGACTAGGCTAAGGACTAGCCAGATGAATACCTGGTAGGCAGAATCCCCTCCCCCCCTATTTTCCTCCCCAAAAACTAAGGTGCGTCTTATACTCCGGTGCGTCTTATACTCCGAAAAATACGGTACTTTCTGTGCTGTGACTGCTTGTTCTGGGTTGGGAAGAAATGGCTCTTGCATTCCTGTGCTGCTTTTTCCCAGCCCCCAAATAGCAACTTCCTGGATGGAGAACAAGCAAGAGGCAGCATTTTCTCTGCTGCAAGGGCTATATAGACACAGCCCACTCCCCACTTTTCCTTTCCCCACTGAGATTCCCTCCCCCAAATTTACACTGGAAGAGGAAGGGGTCAGCCCTTAGAGGTAATCCAGATAAGAAGCACCAACCATGAGTCCTAACACTGCCTTTATTGTAAAGTTACAGTAATAGAATTTTGCAAGTCTAAAAGTACAGGTAGTCCTTGGCTTATAACAGTTCATTTAGTGAAATGTTACAACGGCACTGAAAAAAGTGACTTATGACCGTTTTTCACAGTTATGACCTTTGCAGCATTCCCATGATTATGTGATCAAAAGTCAGATGCTTGGCAACTGGTTCACATTTATGACGGTTGTAGTTGAGGTCATGTGATCACCTTTTACGACCTTCTGACAAGCAAAGTCAATGGGGAAGCCAGATTCACTTAACAACCGGGTTACTAACTTATCAACAGCAATGATTCACTTAACAACTGAGGCAAGAAGGTTTGTGAAATTGGAGCAAAACTCACTTAACAAATGTCTCACTTAACAACAGAAATTTTGGGCTCAATTATGGTTGTAAGTCGAGGACTATCTGTACATTCCTCCCCCCCCCCGCCTTTAAAGCTCAAGAAACTAGGGATGATCCTTCTGAGGCAATGGCCACGCCCCCATTGCTTCTGTGGGCTAAACTGCCTCTTATCTGACTCTGTGGTTCTCCTTTCTCTCAAGGAAATTCTCCCAGACCAGTATTGAAGGTGTCTACTGCTGTTGTTTCATCCTTTCTTGTTGCAAGCGCTGTGTCCAGCTGCTTCTTTCAAACCTCTCTCTATGCTTTACCTTTAGGTTTTCCGGAAAACTGCTGGAGCCCAGCGGACTGCCAGGCCAGGGTGAGCTTGGGGTTCAAACAATGAACACTACATAGTAAACTCTGCCCTTTTTGAAAGTGCACTGTGACATAGCACACAAGGATAAAAGGGGAGAGAATTTGTTCAGTATTTTCCTCATTTTGGCAAATGTTTCAGATTCTACAAAAGCTTTGGTGGGTGGGGTTGGATTTCACTTCCAAATTCTTACTGCTCTTGATGTAAGATACTTACTATTGTCTCAGGGTCACTCATGCTCACATTTTCTCAGCTCAAAGCTAATAATGTTATTTTGGCACAGAGGCAAAAAGTCCCAGAAGCATCCATATCCATATGCAATAAGTCAAATTAGCAGCATTTTTCTATCTCTTCAAGATATTGCAAATTGCAATGTGCTTTAAGTATTCATTGTTAGCAATAAGTTCAAGAGGTTTTCTCAGTGGAATCCCTTGCCTCTTGTTCTTTATCAGCACAGAAAAACCAGGAATATCCAAATTGCATCTATTGTATAGTGAGCAGATCAATAAGTAATATATTATCTAACAAATTAAGCTATTTTCGTATATCATCCTACAAATCCAGCTATTTCCAGGAGAATTACTTCTGGAAGAACAGATGACAGCATGACTATTTATTATGGCTTTATAAACAAGAGTGTTCTAGCTCACTAATCAATACTCAATAGAGCAGCTTGGCACTCAAAATTATTAAATAGGTTTTAGCAGTACACTGAGACTGTGCTAACAAATATCTCTATAATACCTGCATCAAATGCTTTAAACTTTAATTCTCACGCCTTAAGAACAGGCCCACAAGGTTGATGGCAAGGAATCGGAAGGATCAAAATATGTGGAAGGGCCATAATTCCATGCTCTTATCCTATTAATAAGCTGGCAGCTTGTTTTCAGCAATTCTGGGTGTTTTGTTTTTTTAAGCCTTAAATGTTTATGAAGAAAATGTTGGTTGTGGTACATTTGCCTTGCAATGAGTTTGTACTGGAAAAAATATTATGTATTTTCAGATGAGAAGTAATGTGCAAATTACAACACACAGTTTTACTTTTAATGAGCCGAGGTAGCGCAGTGGTTAGAGTGTAGCACTGCAGGCTACTTCAGCTGACTGCTAGCTGCAGTTCGGCGGTTCAAATCTCACCAGCTCAAGGTTGACTCAGCCTTCCATCCTTCTGAGGTGGGTAAAATGAGGACCCAGATTGTTGGGGGCAATATGCTAACTCTGTAAACCGCTTAGAGAGGGCTGTAAAGCACTATGAAGCGGTATATAAGTGCTATTGCTATTGCTATTTACATAGCCTTCAATTATTCCGAATTAACTTATCGGAAACTAAGGATCATTAAAGTCAGTACAGATGACTATCTGTCAGTACAGTACAGATAGTCCTCGACTTACAACAATAAGTGATTCTTCAAAGTTACAACGGCACTGAAAAAAGTGATTTATGACTGTTTTTCACACTTAACAACCATTGCACCATCCCCATGGTCACATGATCAACATTTGGATGCTTGGCAACTGGCATGTATTTATGATGGTTGCATGTCTTGGAGTCATGCCTTTTGTGACCTCCTGATAAGCAAAGTCAATGGTGAAGCCAGATTTATTTAATAATCATATTACTAACTTACCAACTGCAGTGATTCACTTAACAACTGAGCCAAAAAAGGTCGTAAATGGGGCAAACTCACTTAACAACTCTCTTGCTTAGCAACAGAAATTTTGAGCTCATTGTGGTCATAAGTCGAGGACTACCTGTACTAACTACTTTTGAATAATTGTGTTCTTACTTTCTACTTTAGGGTGGTATCCATTTAACAGACCCCAAAACCGAATAGCAATTTTCTTCCTCTCCACAGTCTCCCTCAGCCACATGTGCTCTGCAAAATAGCTCCGGACAGATTTAGAGAGTTACAGAGGTGTGAATGTCAGTTTTATGGCATTAGATTTTTGTCCTTCATTTAAAACCATAATAAAATATGACAATGTTTCTCTCTCTCTTACACCCACTCACTCACTCAGGACACAGGCATACCCCTCTTTTCTATAAAACCATTTGTCAATATGCATATCTGGCTGACTGAAGTGTCCTTTCAGGTTCCCAAACAATTTTGGACTGATAGTCATGGATACACTTCAGTGTAAACTTTATCTGCATGACAATCCCTTCAAGAGGAGCTCAACTGTTTTTGTAGTCTAGAGCATCTGTGTGATCATTACACATTCTAATTGTCACTTAAAATACATTCCACATTCACAAAAATAAATGGAGAGAATGAGATGGCCAAATATGAGATGGTCTCCATATTTTGCAGCTCATTAACTTATTCTAAATAGTCCTTTTATTTGTAAACTAATTCAAATGAAAAGTCTACTTACTTATGGGAACAGATCTACCTGTCCATTACAGATAAAACTATTTCTATCTGAGAAAAAAAAGTATTGTGGCACATGGCATTTTCTCACGGTTTTGTTGGGCAATAACCGGTCTGGACATACATAGTACACTTTATCAGTTTGAATCATTGCAACAGGAGAAGAAAACTCTGAAGTTTTGGAAAAGTCCACCCAGAGCCCGGAAATAGCTTGAATTTCTTAACAAAATCATGGCACACTTTAATTAAGGGTAGATGTAGCTTTCTAATGGCATGAGCCCCCCCCCCATATCCTAGATACTGATCCCACAATTATGCTACCACCCTTTTAAGTAATCTGAAATTAGACTTTGAAGGCAACTATTAAAAAACAGTTTTCCAAGATTCTTGAAGATAAGCAGGCCTGAGAAATTGGTAGATTTGGCATGCACTGTACTCATGCCACTTGAATTCAGCAGGAGTTTCTTTGAATAGTCATGCCTAGGTTTATTCTCTTAATCTGCAATCCTGTCCATTCTAACTTGGAAATACTGTAAGTGTCATTGAAATCATAGGATCACATCCAAATAATAAGCAACCTTGCACAGGCTAGTAGGCTCTTCAGAATGTGATTTTAAAAAACAAAACTGATTCTGACATACATTAACTTTGCAATTACCACAAGTTAATGAAGAGAAGGGCAATATAGCATCTCTTATACTCACCTTCCTTTAAAGTCCATTTAATTGACCCTGTTCTCTTGCTAACTGCATGTAAACTCCCATCAAGAGTTGAAACGAACAATAATGTCTCTGGCAAAGTCACTGAATTGGCATTTCCACAGCTCTGAAGAACAAAAAAAAAAGAAAAGAAAGGGAAATTACACAGCTATGAAAAAAAAAAAAAAAAGAAAAGAAAGAGAGAGAGAGAGAGAGAGCAGAAGCGTTAGATTTATTTTGTTGTTAACTGAGTAAGGTGAAGATTTGATAAGAAGGGTAAAAATGTATATTCTGTCACGTAATGACCAGTTTCTCTTTCTTGCAAAATAAGTAGGCTAGTTAGCACAAGCAACCCGAGCAGGATTATACTAGTTTAAACCTGTGCTTTTTATTAACTTTCCTACTGTTGCTACCATATATTGAATGTTGGGCACTTTAGATGTTGAGCTAGGAGGAAAAGAAACCATGGTACATAATCATCCTTAATCTGAAGAGCACACTGTGCTAGTCAGGCCACAATTTAGATCAGAACACAATCCACCCACTGCATAGAGAGAAGCAAAACAAGCAGTATTCATGAACTTGATCTGCCCTTTTCCTGTTTTCCTTCTGCTGTGTGGGCATGAGGAACAGGGAACTTATGGCTTTCAAGATGCTGCTGAGCTATCAGCCCTCACCCCATAATGGAGGATGGTAAAGGTTTCTGGGAGCTGTAGTTCAGCAGCAACTGGAGAACCTCAATTTCCCTACCCTTAAAGAAAGATGGGAGAAAGAGAGCAAGGACTGCAGTGATAATGGAAATCATGTAACGCCATGTCACACAAATAGGTGAGATTAGGATTTTCTCTATTGCCGTCGTCTCTTCAGGTTTTATGGGAGATATTTGGCACACATTTTTAAAACTAACCTTTGTTTTACTATTTACATTATAGTTTTCATATATTTGCTACTTCAAAATGGTAGGAAACTGTTGTTGATTTGGGGGAAAATACTACTTAAAAAGGTAACTGCAGAGACTGCCAAAAAGGAGGGGATGTAGGGATAGGCCTCAATTTACCAACCCTTGTCATAAGACTAAGAAAGGGGAGTGCCACTAAATGCCTACCACCTATATAATTCATAAAACTCTGGAGTAAGGCATGCAAAGACCTGAGACAATGCACTGGCACTCTGCAGGTAGTCCTCGATTTACGACCACAATTGAGCCCAAAATTTCTGTTAAGTGAGACATTTGTTAAGTGAGTTTTGCCCCATTTTACGACCTTTCTTGCCACAATTGTTAACTGAATTACTGCAGTTGATAAGTTAGTTGTTAAGGGAATCTGGCTTCCCCACTGACTTTGCTTGTCAGAAGGTCGCAAAGGGTGATCACATGACCTCGGGACACAACAACGGTCATAAATATGAACCAGTTGCCATCATGGGGATGCTGCAAAGGTCATAACTGTGAAAAATGGTCATAAATCACATTTTTCAGTGCCATCGTAACTTTGAACAATCACTAAATGAACTTTTGTAAGTCAAGGACTACCTATATTTCTTAGGGAACTGAGTAATGAAGAACAGAGCACAGCCAATGTCGTGGCTGATCATAATTAAGGGTTAAATTCTTTCTCCTTTGAAGGAAGAGAAGGGAGAAGGTCTGAAGAAAGAGGGTTGAATGTTGGGACAGTTGGAAGTTGGGTTCGTTGGCGGTTGACAGAAGAAGGAGGAAGAAGGGCCAGACAGATATTTCTAAACATCAGTTTCCATGAATGAAAAGACAGCAGGACCTTCCTGGGTTTGCTCAGGGAGGAGAAAACCTCCCATTAAAACCTGTGGACAAAGCTGCTATCTTAGCAAGGCACCTGTAAATTCTTGGTGGTATCCTGGCCGGGAAAAGGGGAACCAGGGAGGAAAAAACAGATCCCGCTAGAGTCAGAAAATGAAAGAACTTGATGAATTTTGTCAGCTAAAGCAATGGCTTAACCCAGAACAAAACTTTTTAAAAATCTACTAGTGTTTTTTCTTCTTAAACTCTACCAAATAGAAAGAAAAAAGTAAAAGAAAAAAGGAGCTCTGCCTGTAGAGACAATTGCCCCAGGCTGATTTGGGACACCACTTAAAGTTGCCAGAAACAGAAAGGTCTGATCTCTAAGACAACATCCTGTGACAAGGTCTCATGGAAACAAGCAGATGAAACTGCACTGTGTCCCATGGTAACCAGGGATAGAAAAAGAAAAGGCACTTCATGTCCCAAAATAGTTTAGGGACCTTCACTGCCTCAAATGAAAATAAATTACTAATAAAATAGAGGAACATGTAAATTAATTTTATTTCAGGGGTTTACCCGCAAACTGGGGTTCTCTTCAAAGCCTTTCAGGTTTTTCACATTCCATCAGCAGGGCTCTGACCATGAGTATTTTTGCTGTAATTCTTTATCTTAAAAACAACTGTTTGGTAAGAGCATTTGATTGTTTAACCACCTGCCATTGCCTGAGAAGTTTCAAAAGTATATTTAACACACAAGTTACTACTGTTAGCTATATGAAACTCTTAAGGGCTGAAATGACATATTTGGGCATAGGATTGATGTTTTCCAAAAGACAAGAAACTGACTGATCGGAAACAAAGATGTTAACCGTATTGAATTATTTTACAGTGTTTTAAGTGTTTGAAAAAAGAAAGATACAATCGGTTTCAGAATAGGGTTTGTTATTTTGAAAAACCGAACGAGCATTTCATTAACTGTTGAATTACCTTCTGTCTAAACAGAGCTATATTTGTACATGGTAAGCAAATGTGCTACAGAATAAAATGAGTTATTTTATCCAATTCATATGAACTCATAGGAGATTTGTTCACCATACAAGAAATAGTTTTGGAAGTCCCTACTTAGAAAAAAAACTGAGCCCTTTTCAACTTCCTTATTGGGAAATCCAAGAGCTCACAGAAATATTTCTTTTGCAGATATTTGGTTTGCAGTTTACATGTACTGAATGTTTTTTTTTAAAAAAAACCCACAAATGGGAAATTGTTCCTCTAACTGCACCTGTTAGTTGAGTACTTAGGCTCCGTTACCTACCAGCCCCTTTTCTTTGTGATAAACAATTATTCTCACATACAGATTATTTTAGGTGAGTTTCCTGGAGGAAGATTAAATCAGGATATTTCTAAATGCGTATATTAATTTTATAGCAGGCTCCATATACTTTATTATGATAATTTATTTCATTAATTTTATGCTACTTGTTTATAGCACCATATAGTATCAGTGCCATATTTTAGATTTTATAATTTTTTACCAATAGAAGTATCATTCTTATAATTACATCTTATCAGATGTAATATGGATATGTAATATGTATATGTAATAATCAGAACTGCAGAAAAAACAATTAGTGCCAACCTGCCTTCCATTGAGGACCTGTACATTGCACGAGTCAAAAAGAGGGCCGTGAAAATATATACTGACCCCTCGCATCCTGGACATAAATTATTTCAACTCCTACCCTCAAAACGACGCTATAGAGCACTGCACACCAAGACAGCTAGACACAAGAACAGTTTTTCCCCGAACCGCCATCACTCTGCTAAACCAATAATCCCCTCACCACTGTCAAACTATTCACTAAGGCTGCATTACTATTA
>QLTV01003279.1:255684-277519 GCA_003457575.1 Thermophis baileyi | reverse complement strand
AGGGGCCCCCTGGGGATGTCCCGATGCCATCACGGAGCCGGGTCGGTTGGTGCCGGTCTGTGGGGGTTTTTTTATTTATTTTATTTTTTTTTTTTAATTTTATTTTTTTTATTTTATTTATTTTTTTTATTTTATTTATTTTATTTATTTTATTTATTTTATTTATTTTATTTATTTTATTTATTTTATTTTATTTCATCCTATCTCACCTTTATTATTATTTTTATAAATAACTCAGGGTGGTGAACATACTCCTTCTTCCTCCTATTTCCCACCCCCCCCAAATATCAACCCTGTGAGGTGGGTTGAGTTGAGAGACTATGTCTGGCCCAAAATCACCCAGCCAGTTTTCGTGCCCAAGGTAGGACTAGAACTCACCCCAAAATTGGATCCCAGGCCAGACTAAGCTGGGTCATGCCAAGGTTACTGACTACTTTTGAAAACAAGAGATTAAAACAGATAAATGGGGGCAAGGGTGAGAGAGGAAAAAGCAGCAGGTTTGCCAGATCGCTTCCAAAGGGTAAACTGATTAGGCAACATGGTGTCTTCCAGGTGTTTTGGACGTTATCCATGTCAGCTGGCTAATGCCCAGAGACTGTAGTATTTTTAAATCAGTGCATCTGAAAAGCACTCGGTTGGCTATCCCTTGATTGTTGTCTAGCATGTTGATATAAAGATGTACGTCCAATAGAATGGGCGTACTCCAGATCCCATCTTTAAAGCAATGCCATCTGATGGACTCAAATGGTGTTTTTTTTTTTTTCTATTGCCGTGTCTGCTCTCTTCAATTGTAACATTCACCCATCCTCAGTTTGAATATCCCTGACCTGCTGTCCTTTAAACAGGGCTTGAAGATCTGGCTCTTACCCAGGCATAGGGTTAAGTCAGGTATCTGTCCACCTGAATGAGATTGTTCTGGATTCTGTTTTTAATTTGTATGCCATCCGGAGCTGTTGTGAGCTGGGCAGCCTTACCTGACTGACAAATAAATACGAAGCAAGCTATATCTTTGCCTATACTGCAAAAAAGGATCTCATGTCTATGTATTAAACAGGTATGTAATTTTCATCATTCTTCCACTATATAAAACATGCAACGATATTGCAAGGAACAATTGCAAGCAAAGTTTGTAAGTCTATAAAACGAAATGAGAGACACAGGGTGTGCAAGTAATGCCAATAATTTCAATAAGTCATCTCTGAAAGGGAAAATGAATATCTATGAGTCATAATAATTTCAACTATCCTCTTTGACTTATTTAATTTCTGTGTATTTGCAACTTATTTTCAGTTTTAGTCTCCAGTTATTTATTAAATTTGAAAGAGAAATAGGATTCTAAATTCGACATAATTTTCTAGAAAGGACCAAAAAAGGACCATATTATCTCTCACTTGTTTTATTCCATTATGCCTCTTCTTCCAAATGTTCTTGTGTTCAGTAGCAAGGACTCCTTTAATCCCAACATTGACCAGAATTCTCAGCCATAAATAACAGCTACTCACAATATAACTGACTTGTTCCCCTGCGTTATCATTACATTACCTACATGAGAATTTTGTAAGAATGTCTTGCTCACTAATTAGCCAAATATGCATTATCCAAAACTTAGAGACCCTCAAATTAAAACAAAAGAGCCTGGAAAGAAAATGAGCTTAGGTAAACCCACTAGTGACCTCTTTGTTTTCATTTATTTTTAATTGAAAATAATATATTTTTCTATTTTGCTTAGGATACCCTATCCTGTAAAAATGCTTTAGCACAATAACTATCCGAGGCCAAAATATTTAGATTGTGATTTACATGAGAGAGGTATCAAACCTAGGCTGCAAACCTCCAGACCACTTTTAAGTGGGAGCTAAGGTTGTCCAATTTAGCCACAATTCTTACAGCCAACACTCTCATAGTGCCGTTTCTTTTTTCTTCTTCCTATGTCAACATATCAGTGATATCAACATTTTGTTATTTTTGCATTTTGATGCATGCAAAATATTATATATGATTCTCTACCATAAAAGGCTGAATGTACTATAAAAGACCTCCATTTAAGTTTCAAAGCTTGAAGATTGCTTTTTTAAAACAGCACCTTCAAAATCAAAAGGCATGTGAAGCAATCATAGATCTGCTGGGCCATGAAATCCATAGTAAGTAATACATATAGACTAGAATTCAGTCACAGCGCCTAGCATGTCAGAATTTTAGCATTTTAGACTGAGATGTGCTAAAACCCAAGTGACTTTCAGAAGCAAGCCAAAACTTCTGATTGCCTGGCATGATAACAAAGGTGAACACTGGCAGGAATGGTGATTTTAACATTTTATGCCTTTTATCTAATTATTATGGAACACAAGAAAATATTACCTTTAAACAACTGCTTCTGATTATATGTAGCCCTCCTGTAGTTCCTGTTTATGGTTTAACAGAGCTGTATGTTCAGAACAAGTTGTTTTCCACAGCTCATCAGAGGCAGCACATAATCCTAGGAGACTAAAATCCTATGCATGCTTATTTGGGGATCATATCACTGAATGCAGCGAGACCTGCTTTGTGCTAAATGGCACAGGACTGTGTTGTGTATAAAACAATATTGATCACAAATGTCTTTTAAAAAATACCCTGAGGTATAATTTTCATAGAAATGTTGTATACCTGAGTGGGAATTACTCTCTAAAATAGCATAGAATTAATTCTACCATTGTATGATTCTATGATCTGATACCCAGAGGGACTTCTGCCCAAGTAAATATGCCCACTACTGTGCCCTTAGAATCTCTCTGTGCTGGAACATGAATATTCTAAAGTCTTCCATATGTTTTCAGTTTCATGGTTCCCAGTTGGGCATCAGGGATTAAACAAACCAAACAATTAAAAGAATGACACAACAATCAATTCTGCCTGCCAGACTTCAGTAATTAAAAAAGGATATAATGGGCTAATTTTTGCTTAAAATGAGTTTGTTACATTTCTTTTCTATAGTATTACAAAATGCTTGAAAGAATAGCATAATTTAACCAGGTTGTAACAACTGTTCCTCTCTAAAGCATCCCATCTGCCACTCAAATAATGTAGGTTTTAGTATCTACCATAGGAACTTTCCACTTTGCTAGAAATAATAAAACGGAGTATAAGAGAAAGTTAAAAATTAGGGATAAAATAAATTCTAAAACGAGATTAAGGATTAGAGAAAGAGATGGTTTTCTGCAGACCTGCTAAACCCTGAGACTCTTAAAGGAGTTGCTCTTTATTGTCTCGTATTACTATTAATGTAATACAGGATAATAAATTTCTATTTTATAATGTATAAAATTATTTATATAATAATTTATTATAATTTTATTATGTATAGATACTGTATTACTATTATCCTTCTCATCTTTCCTATTACCTATTTCTTAGCTTCTTATGACTATAACTTTTTGTTTGTATCTTATGATTTATGTTGATTGTTTCTATTAGTATCCTATGACTATCACTGAATGTTGTATCTTATGATTTATGATGATTGCATTTTATAATTATGATCATGATTTATCACTTGTTGTTTGCATGTACATTGAAAGCTTATGCACTAGAGACAAATTCCTTATGTGTCCAATCATACTTGGCCAATAAAGAATATTCTATTCTGGGCTGTTGGTCTGAGCACTGAGCTTGGCAATTTGGTTGCAAACGTTTCGTCACCAAAGTGCGACGAATTGTTGCAAAATGAATTGTTCATTTTGTTCAAACAATTCAAAGCGTACTGACAATGTCTCCTCCAATGGTGACAAAACGTTTGCAACCAAATTGCCAAGCTCAGACCAACAGCCCAACTACCAACCCGAGCTACTTATATTCAAACACATTTAATATTCTATTCTATTTAGCCCGGGAGTAAGATAGGAGGAGCTTTTGTGTATGCCAGGATGTGAGGCTTTGGTAGCTGGTTTTTCTTCAGAGGAGCCTTTCCTGATGATCTTAACAACCTGACAGATTTGTAATAAGCAGTTTAGAGTTTAAAGGTCGATATCATCACCTTAAATTGTGCCCAATAAATAACTGGCAACAAATCAGAGTAGGCATCATATGATCCATGCATCTTGCAATGATTAGCAGCATGGCTGCCACGTTTTTTACTACTACCAACTTGCAGACAATTGTCCCAGAGCACCTTGCATAGTCAAGATGGGAAATAACTAAAAAGTGGATAACCTCTGCCACATCTGACTGGTTTGGGAACGGTTGTAGTGGGCACACTAGATATAACTGTGTAAAAGGATGCCTTGCCATGGTCGCCAGCTGGGAAGCACTTCCAGACAGTAAACCTGCTTATTCAAAGGAACATAACCCTGTCCCAAACAGGATAAACATCAGTTCCTTAATCCTATTTGCTAACAGAATCTCCATCTTGTCTAGATTTAATTTAAGATTTATTTATGTATTTATTAAATTTATAGGCCACACATCTTTATACATCTTGTTTCGAGAACAAGGGTAATTGTTTTGAGATTGTTCTTGCTCGTCCATTGTCAAATTTGGAAAATGCTCAGGGAATTGGATGGGAAGGAAAAATAGAATTGAATGTTCACAATATATTGATAGCACTCCGCTTTTAAACTCCAGAAGACCTCCCTCCTCAGTGGCTTCGTGTGTGTGTGTGTGTGTGTGTGTGTGTGTGTGTGTGTGTGTATCTATATCTCTATATATGGAGGAATATAAGGACAGGATGGTACCTGTGGGACATAACAGATCTTGTTGTTGTGTTGTGTTGTGTTGAACAACAGTGCCCTATCACTGCCTTTTCAACACAACCTAACAGAAAACACTAGGACTACAAAACAGCATGCTGAAGGCCACTTCTGTGAGTTATCAAGATGGTTATCGCCAACACTCTCACCCTTCCTGTTTAACATCTATATAAGGCTGCTGGGTGAGGTCAGCTGTCAGTTGGGGTCTGATTTCATAAGTATGCTGATGATACCCAGTTATACCTCTTGGCCCTGGGACAATAATGTAATGCTGGCAAGGTCTTGTTCGAGTGCCTGGAAGCTTTGTGAGTCTGGCTAGGGAAGAATATCTTATCAACCCTGATAAGATGCAGTGGGTGTGGGTGTCACAGTCTGGTTTCCCTCTTTAGTCCTGAGTGGGGTCACCTTCCCCCTTCAGCCCTGGTGCATAATTTGGGGGATTTTTTGGACTTCTGGCTCAGGCAGCAAGTGGCAGCTTAAGCCTTTGCACAAGTTACACGCCTACCTGGCACATGGACTTCTTTACCTTCAGCCACCTCACATTTTGATTATGGCTATGCTCTCTACATGGGGCTGCCCTTGTAGACTACTTGGAAGCTGCAGCTGATGTGCCTTGGTATGTCCAGATAATATCTCTGCTCTGTGAGCCATATTGACTACCAGTAGTCTTCTGCGTGTAATTCAAGGCACTGGTTACGTGGCCTAGGAGCTATTATTTGAGGAAGCACTTACTTTCAGTAGTTTTTCTGCCCATCCTATTTGGTAGAGTTGATATGGTCCCATTGATTGAGTGGTGTCATCTGATGGGACTCAGGAAGTGGGCTTTCTCTGTCATGGAGCCTATCCTTTAGAACAGCATTCCCCGATATTCCTGTGGCCCCCAACCTTATTTAAAATGAACTTTCAAAACCTGACCACTCCCTCAGATCTTAGATTAAAGTTATGCAAGTTATTCTGGCAATGAAAAGTTATTAAGTTATTCTGGCAATGAAAACAGTTTGCTACCGGCTGGAGGAAATTGGTAATTCTGACTGCTAGTATGTAGAGACAAAAATGTTATCCCATTGATCCTGATTGTGTGTTACATGAATAGATATAATGGGATGGATGGGTAAACCAGGCATGTGTGTTTGTGCAAAAGTGTGCACCTATGTCTCAATCCACCAGCTGACACACACAGTAGACAGATGCTATGTGAATCTTATCCCCCTCCATAAGATGAAATAGGAATCCAAAAGAGGTTTAAGGGGAATAAAATTAGAGGGGAAGGGGATTAAAACAAGATTCTCCCTTGAACTATTTTAGTATGTTCTACTCTAAATATCAGCCAACACTAACCAGGTAGTTTCTACCATACCATGCTACCACAATGATAGCAATGGCACACACAAAAACCCGTGTCTTATTTCCTGAGATGCAAAGTACATTCTACAAAAGATGTTTGGATCTTAGGAAATTACGATTACAGAAATATGTAAAGCAGAATTGCATGCTTTTGGTGCACCAAGAGCCTTTCCATTGTTAATAATCAGTATTACTGTCTATCATTACCAATATCCAGCAGGAAAGTCTTCCTGATACACAAACATCTGGTGCTTTACCTGTTGGGTTTATTAACTCTTGATTAAAATTATAGAGTATATCAAGAGTTAATAAACCAGACAGGTAAATCATCTGGATGTTTAAGTGCCAGGAAGACTTTCCTGCTGGATATTGATAATGGTAACCTATAATGCTGATTACTATGAACATTAAAATAGCAATGTTCAAAGTGTCATACAAATTCAATAAGCCTATGCCAAATGCAACAGATACATATTAGGAGCCAAGAACATATTTCTATGAAGAACGTGGTCTATGACTACCACAGAAAAAGCATCAGGCATAATTTCCTATAGAGGATGCTGATCATATCTCTGATAGAAACGGAAGCTCTGCTGAGAAATTATCTGTCTTTACTTATCCTAACTTCATTGGTCAATTGCTAGGCTGGTGGGCGATGAGAGAATAAAGCTCCAAGGTGAGAAGTGTCTGTTCCAAGAACATTCCTGAACTTTTTATGTATTCTCAAATTGGTTACTTGGGAAAAGCAAGAGCTTTTGGAATTATTTCGTAATGCCTACAAATGCATAGCCTTTTGGTCTGATCTCTATTAAAGAGAGAAGAGGACATGGGATCCAAGTCTCCTTGCTTTGCCTTTTAGGTAACTCCTTGAAAAGCCATGAATGACCAGAACTCAGACCCTGGAACTAAAATCGACTTAGATACAGGCTCTCCTTGATCATGAAAAATAAAATGTATTTTCTTGGTAAGTTTACTGTGGTTGAATCAACACAATCCTTTGTTTAAGTGAAACAAGGCCCTCCCAGTCTGATTATTTACTTATGTTCAGAAAGCAAATGGAAGAAAGAACAGAGAAGCAATGTACATAACTGGTATAGGAGACACAATAACCCCACAGGCCACTCCCAATGCTGTCTTAATGCAATCATGATGAAGAAATGTTGGCGGGGTCCTATTAATTAATTAGTGTAAGTAAAGAAATATGCCAAATGCATTAGCTCCCAGTATAAGCTTGATTGTGTTTTATCTGGGTTCTCAGGTATACTGGACAGAAGGTAGGGTCAGAATGTAAGTTACCTTTGCAAATATTTTACTGAACTTAGTCTCTGCTCCTGCCTCTATTTTTGATGGGAACACAATTTCATATATACACTGAGCGGTGGCTCAGTGGCTAAGACACTGAGCTTGTCGATCAGAAAGGTCGGCAGTTCGGTGGTTCGAATCCCTAGCGCCGCGTAACGGAGTGAGCTCCCGTTACTTGTCCCAGCTTCTGCCCACCTAGCAGTTCGAAAGCATGTAAAAATGCAAGTAGAAAAATAGGAACCACCTTTGGTGGGAAGGTAATAGCGTTCCGTGCGCCTTCGGCGTTTAGTCATGCTGGCCACATGACCACAGAGATGTCTTCGGACATTACTATCTATCCTCTATCTATCTATCTATCTATCTATCTATCTATCTATCTATCTATCTATCTATCTATCTATCTATCTATCTATCTATCTATCTATCCTGCTTTTAATTTTTTTTTATAAATAACTCAAGGTAGCAAACATACCTTATGTTCCTTCCTCCTCCTATTTTCCCCACAACCACCACCCTGTGAATTAACTGAAACATCATTTGTATTTCTGAGAACTTGCCTTGGACATCTGGGCAAGGCAAATATTTAGGACAGCTTCCGCACCACAACGCAAGCAACCAAGGTGATCATCCTGGATGCCCTATGATTCACTGAGCTTAGTTTGTCAGCTAGTGCTCTAATTACATTGCTAGGTTACAAGATGATAGTGTGCGTGCATTTAAAAAACAACTCACTAAAATATGTTTAATGGAGAAGAAGGAATGGTTATTTTTATAAAATAATTTATGTTAAAAGGGGAGCGGAAGAAAATATGACCTTATGTCAAACAAGAGCTAAAAAACATTTTAATATGTTTAAGTATAAAATAATTGTAAGGCTTTCAATGCTTTCTCTGACTTTCTACTCCTGTTTAGTATGATTTAAAAACTCCATATTTATCCTGCTCTTCCACAAGGAATGTTTTCCATTTACCTGCACAGAATCAGGCCTGATTACAATAATCTTGCCTGCAGATTAGATTATTGGATTGAAGACGCTAACTTTAAGGGTCTTTGGATAATGCAGTTGCTCCAGTAAACAACCTACATTGGATTATATTAGGCCTGTTCGGCTGGGAGTGCATTGGTTGCCAATTTGTTCTTAAGCACTATTCAAAGCACTGATGATTATGTTTAAAGCCCTCAAGCAATGATCAGGAATGGGATCAGCTCTTGCATTTGAGAAGGGCACTAGTTGAAAAAGAGATACAGTAAATGGTGATCTGCAATTCCCAACATACTGAGAAATGTGAGTAGGTAGAAGACAGAAAGAAAATTATACCATCTCTGAAATGTTAATGATTATCCTTCGTTAGTATATGTTAAGACAGATGTACATGATATAGATATAAATATTTTCTTCCATTCAATCATATCTGATTCTTGGGAGACTTTCTGGACAAGTACCTACAGTTTTCTGGCAAGAAGTGATTTGCCATTGCCTCTTTTCTAGGGCTGAAAAAAAGTGATTGGCCTAAGATCACCCAGCTGGCATCGTGTCCAAGGCAGGATTAAAATTCACAGCCTCCCAGTTTCTAGATGGATGCCTTAAGCACTAAACCAAACTGGCTATCTTAGTTCTTTATGAAGCTTATCAATTCTCTCACACAAATTATGGAGCAACACTGCTGAGCATACATACTGTATAATGTGGCAGAAGCACCTTGCAATTGGATTCATATACACGAGTGCCAAGAGATCACTTATAATTAGTGTGCTTAACTTTATATAGCAAGAAAGTATAGTGAAATCAGAAGTAATCTTCCATTGCACCCTATTGCATAATTTTCAAGACAGCCTAAATATTTGTCAACTTTACTCATCAAAATTATTCTGATTCGCCTCACAACTAAAATCTTGACAGCCTTTCAAATAAGACTCCAAACACAAAGAGCAAAAACAACAATAAAAAAATAGCCATACCACCAAAACTACGGTATATAATTTTCTAAATGTTTCTAACTTAGAAAATGCATGAATATTTGTTTTGCAGGGACAGAAACAATAATAAATATAATGCAAGCAAATTAGTACAGTACTTATAGACCTTCTAGCTCATGACTAAATATAAGCATTGTTGTTGTTTTTTTAAAAAGGTGAACATCTAGCCAGATATTTTTAAAATGGCAAAACATTTTAATGAAATTAAACAAATATTGTATGTCATATGATAATGTTCGATTAATTCTGAAGTATGTGTAACCCCTTCTCAACTTCACCAAAATGACAGAGAAAGAGCTTTCTTAAATTATTTCTCCACATTTGCTTTATTAAATTTGTATGTTATAGTAAAAACACTGCTGCACAAATACCAACTTGAAACCACTGGGTCCTATCTTTATACTGGTTATGCCATCAGGCACAGGCATAGTCTGTTACCAAAATATGTGACAGTGACCATGGGATAGTTGTGTTGGTGGCTGGAATGTTGTTTTTTTACCTGGGATTCTAATTGATATTTATTGTAATATTATTTTATCTTTTTAATTGCTATTCCCTATCTAGAATCATATGGTTGAGATGGGTGGCCATAGACCCTGAAATAAATTTCTAATGATGTAACACCTCAATTTGGGGATAGGTGTTAGCATAAATAACTACCAGTACTGTGTATTTTATTTTTAGGAAGATAAGCAGGATTACAGTTACATATCAACAGCTTTGCATTCCCACATTTCTAGAACTGTCCATCAGGGACAGCAAAGAATCGCAATTAATTTACAACCCTTTTTCTACTTTCTAAATTAAGCTGGGAAGTTGGGCCGTGGGGAGAAGGGATGGGAGGAGGGATCCACAGGGCTTCAGAAAACCCTTGTTAGCTCAGTTGTCGAGCTGTGAATTTATAAAAAGTGGTGGAATGATCTGATTTATCTCTATTAAGCAGGAGCAAAATTTCTCAGAACCCAGGCTTTAATAAAATTGACTCACAAAAATTGTGCCAGCTACAAAAAAAATCACTGGCTAAGATAATGAGCAAAACAGTTAAGATGTTTCCATCCAAGAATGATTCTCCTCCCATAAACACCCCCCGCCCCCCAAAGAAAGCAAAAGAACATTAGAAAAGCCCTGATCCATCAAGTCAATGGTTCATACTGTCCAGTGTTCTCTGGACCAAGAAGTGCTCATAACATGACATGGATGAGGAAGTGTGAACTTCCCCTGATGTCTTTCTGAGTAGACCCTGCAGCATAAAACCATCATGCCTAGCAGAAAATGATATCCTGATCTTCCATAAATCTAAGCAACCTGCTCAAACAATCTAACACAAGAACATCATCCCATCCAGCAGCAGCAGATTCCACAACTTAGTTAAGCATTGTGTGAGAAATTATTGTGTTATTGTTCCGAATTTCCCTATATTTTGCTTTAACAGACGTCCCTATGTTTAACAGTATAAAAAGTGAAGAAAAAAAAACCTTTTTTCTGTCAGGGTTTTCCAAGCTGTGTTGAATTTATACAGAGCTCTACCACGTCTTCCCTATGGTCCCAAGCCTTGTAGTCTTCCAACCGCATTTTTCTATGTGTGAGCCAGATCTAGCTTCTAGGTTGTTGTCTTTCATCCCTAGGGCAAACCTTCCAAACTCTACCCTTCAAAAGTACCTTCGTAGCATCACCCTGGCCACTGTTGAAGTGATATCAAGTCTGTCCTCATTGCTGTTATTTTCACACACAACAATGACTGGATAGTTGACACCCCCCCCCCCAAGACATTGTTAGTCACTTGCTGGGAAATGATCACAGCCTCAGTGCAGTAGATAGTGCAAGAAGATGCACGATAAAAGAAAATGTGGCATTTTACATTCACCCCCCAAAGTTCAAGGAGGAGGCAGAAGAACACAGTTTGCAGCCTTGCCACCAACAGAAGAAGAGCAGGAATGTCATTTTATTTCAGGTAACAAGAGCAAAGGAGAATACAGGGCTTCCTTCAAACAAAACTCTAGTTTAAATCAGACCAAACAGCAGCACTCCTAAAAGTCAGGAATTACTTTTTATTCTCGGTATTTTAAAGAGATGGGAGAAAACCCAGGAAACATTAGACTTAACTTTCCCCCAACCTGGCGCCCTCTAAGTGAGCTGGACGTCTACTTTACTGATCCCCAGGCCGGGAAGCAGCAGCATGCTGGACTAGATGAGGTCCGGAACCAGCCCCGGGATGGTCTGTTCTGCCTCCATCCCCGCCCGAGGGCCACCGCTGCTGTTTGCGCGAGTCTCTCAGCTGCAATAACAGCTGCTCGGGACGCGCGTGTTCCCTCCGCCGCCCGCTTACAGCAAGAAAGTCTCTGCACCCCGGAACTTAACTTCGCCCTTTCTTGGCCCGTCCTCAGTTGTGTTTGCGATGTCACAACCAGTTGTCACTTCTTTCCTCCTCCTCCTCCCCCCCCCTTCGGAAAGCCCCGGCGAGCCGGACGCCCCTCTCTCCGCTGGCCAGCCCTCCTCGGCGCCCCTCTCTCCTCCCGGGACCGCGACGCCCCTCCAGCCCGCTCCTGCGCGTCCTTACCGCGGGCCCCGGCAAGAGGAGCAGCAGCAGCAGCAGCGCGCCCAGCCGGAGGAGATCGCGACCGCCAGCCGAGCGCTCCCGCGCCCCCCGCTCCATGGCTCGCCCTGGCAGCCAGCACCGGGCCTGCAGCGGCGCAAAGCAGAAAGCCCGGCCCGCTCGGCGATCGCCGGCGCCCCTGCCTGCAGCGTGTCCGGCCCTTCCTCCTTCGGAGGCGGAGCTGAGCCGCAGGGAGCTTTCCCGGCAGCCACGCACCAGGAGGAGAGCCGGGCGGGGGGGAAAAGGCCGCGAGAGGGAGGTGCTGCGGCTGGGGGGCTTTTGCCTCGCCGGCCTGGCCCTGCCTGCGCTGCCCTGCTCCGTCTGCGGGTAGCAACGTGTGGACGCGGCTGTCCTAGGGTAGCTCTACACCCCCGGCTGTATAAATAGAAGAGGAATCTGTCCCTAGCAAGGCTCCGCCTCTGGCAAGCCAAAGATTGGATTTAATCAGCTCTGGAAATGGATCGATCTGTTAGCCTCCACTCGCATCTGCCCCAGGTGTATGTGACACCTGAACTCCCATAAATCTCAATCAACTCTCCTGAGGACATGCTGTCTGGGGATCTTGGGTTATATAGTCCAAGATACTGGCAGAGATCTAGATTAGGAAAACTGACGGGCAGCTTCTGGAGTTTGATATGTGTCTTTGGTTCCCACATTATTTAATTCTTAGCTATTGATTCTTAACCTGGTTTGTGATTGCATTAATCTTTGTACTGATGAGATGGTGCATCTGCATGCAAGCTGTACCCAAGCTACCGGTGAGGGTTTAAACAATTAAAAGAGGTAAATGTAATAACGAGGGTCATAATTTCTTGTGTGTCCAATCACACTTGGCCAATAAAGAATTCTATTCTATTCTAATATCATGTCAAGTATCATAGTAACAATTTCTAACTCCCCATGCTTAGTCATATGAATGGAAGTTACTCTGAAATGATACATCCCCAATACACATTTCTTTGCTATACATAGAAATAGCTCACTATTGTTGATAGGGCTACCAAACTGGCCTGCAGAACTGTTAGATAGGAGCAAAGATAAAGATTTTCTAGTGATTACCTAGATTTTTGCACCCTACATATGATAGCTTTAGTAGTATATTTATATTTTTTTCTTTTTTTATTATCTATCTATCTATCTATCTATCTATCTATCTATCTATCTATCTATCTATCTATCTATCTATCATCTATCTATCTATCTATCTATCTATCTATCTATCTATCTATCTAATATAGATATATCAGTGTCAAAGACATACAAAAGGGATATAAAGATGAACTCAAAACCATAAAAATATTGGATGCCAACATCTTCCAATGTTGGAAAATCTTCCAACATTGGAATTTAGGACATTTAAGGACAGGATGATAGGCAGAATAATCTATGCCTAAACTTGTAAGAATTGCCAAATTTAAAGTAGTCTGTGCCAGGGGTGGGTTCCACTTACCTTCCCCACTGGTTCGCATTGCGACGTTTTGTGCACGCACGCTCGCTCCGCTCGCGCACGTTCCCTCACGCAAGTTTGCTTCTGCACATGCTCAGTAGCTGCAATCAGCCTGAAACACAGCTGAGGAGCTGATCAGCTATGCTTCGGCTGAAGGAATAAAGGTCAGTATAAACCTAGGGGCGGGCAGGAGGGCCCTTTTTCAAGCAGCAGAAGAGGAAAAACCTTCCAAACGGTAAAAAATTCCCAAAAAATTCCCAAAAAAAGATGGCGCCCACGGACCGACACCGACCGAACCAGATCCGTGACATCACCAGCGGGTCGCTAACGGTTCGGGCGATCCAGTCCGAACCGGGAGGAACCCACCCCTGGTCTGTGCAGAATGCTTCGTAAATATAATTCTGTGCAAATTTTCCTCTATGAAAACCACTTGAATAACATGGGGCTCATTTTAAAGTTATTGTGCTTTGAACCTGAAAAGGATCTTCCTCACTTTCCCACAAACCATTAGTCATTGGCCCAGCATACACATAATCATTGCTTTCTGATTTGTCAGTAGGATAAGCTGGGGATCACATTTTAGATCCGGTAATTGATAAACAAACACAACTTTCCAGTTTTAATAGCCACTCAATTAGCAGGAGGAACCTGGAAGTATTTTATAACATGTAGAAACATGCTTGTTCATAGGGTTTATCATGGCCATAGCCATTGCAAGCAAACACCCGTAATTCTTTCTCACTGAATCAATTTACTCTGCAGGGATAGTATTTATTACATTTTACAAAAATAGAAAGTTAAGAGTAATTGAGTATCTTCTTTTGATGGGGGAAAATGCTTGATAAAATAGAGGGCTGAATTCCAGGGTACTGAAATAAGTTTTAAAGAGTATGATAAAAGTCTCTATAATGTCCTGGCAATTTTGAATTGTGGATCAAGTTAGTCCAATGAAAAATATATTTGCTTTGCACATTGACAGGAAAATTAAGCAGGAAAAAGTCACCATGACCTTCCTATGCCTAAGTGCATTTCAGCTGTAATAAAAACAGAACCCATGCATTTCTATTAGCTATTCATTAGTTCCAAAGGTCCTTGAACAAATACAATGGTGACCAATGCTGCTTAGCAAATGATTTTCATGAAGGCTCCTATTTAGTGTTTATATTCTATGCTGCATTCATCATTCCTTGATGGACTTCATTTTCTGTTATCGTCTTTCATAAGAACAAAGCAAATGCAATGCTGTTCCTTTATAAATTGGTGCCTCTGTAGCCAGAACAGCAGACAGCAGAAGGGGGAAAGGAAAGAATCAGCAGGGTGAGCCAGCCAGGAATTTGTAAAAAGAAATAAAACGGGGAAAATAAATTTATATAAATCCTCAACTAAAACCAGAACCTGTATTGACTTATGAGCATGGTAGGTTTGTTAGGATGGAAATTAACATGCATGGAACTAAGACTTTGATCATGGGAATTTATGTCCTAAATGAGGACACAATATTGTTTTCTAAATGATTTATGGAGAGATTAATAGGTTTCTCTTATGAAAATTGGTATTTGATGGAGGACTGGAATGAAATAATCTCCCCACAACTGGACAGAACTTCTGAGAAAAATATTAGATGAATTATCTAATAGATGAATATCTAAAGAAACAAAATATACTAAGGATTGCAGAGGAAAAGAGACAGGATATGAATTCACATATAATAAGGGAACATTCTGAAGCTATAAAAGAGATTAAATTAGGAAAAGTGCCTGGACTAGGTGAATTATCAGATGCTTATAAATATTTTGAGGATGAACTTTTACAACCTTTATAAAATATGATGAACGCTATCCTACAGGGAGGAAAGATACCAGAGTTGAAAAAGGCTAATATAGCATTAATACTTAATGAGGGACAAGATTTGACTTTAACAAAAAAAACTGCAGCCTATTATTATTGAATAATTACTACAAGTTGTTTACAATGATTATAGCTGATAGACTGAAAATAATTTTTGCAAGAATTTATTCAGAAGACCAATGTGGGTTTTTACCAAAAAGACAGTTAAAGGACAATGTTAGATATCTGCCGGAGATTTTGGAATTTGGAGTACCATAATGAAAAACGATTCACATTGATTGTCTCTGATGCAAAAATGGCCTTTGACAATTTGAACTGAGCTTTCTTGTTCAAGGTTTAGGAAGATATGAATTTTGGAGAACTTTATAAAGTGGGTAAGATCGATATACACTTCACAGAAAGCACAAAGAATTGTTAATAGAGATCTAATCAAAACTTGTGATATACAAAAAGAAACAAGACAGGGATGCCCATGATCTCCTCTCTTCTTTATTTGGATTGTTGAAATACTGACCGAAGATATAAGACAAGATAAGAGGATTGTGGGAGTAAAGATTAAAAAAGAAACTTATAAATTAAATGCTTTTGCAGATGACGTGGTATTGGTTCTGAAAAATCTTTTAAAGGTAATTGCAATATTAATGGGCAAATTCAAATAATTTGGGGTAATTAGTAGGTTAAAAGATTAGTAAACAGAATATGAAGATGTTAACAAAGATGTGAAAACAGAACATCAAACAGAATTGATGAGTAAAACAGGTTTTAAGATTGAGAAGAAGGTAAAATATCTGGCTGCCACTATGACAAATATGAACTGTATGTTATTTCAAAACAACTATATTAAGACACGGAATTAATTTCAAAACGATATTACGTTATTGCTGGTAAGGATTTCAATGATAAAAATAAATTTCTTGTCTAGAATGATATTTTTTGTTATAGACAATACTAGAGATGTGAAGGCCCGGAAAGAAACCGGAAAAATTCGTAAAAAACCCGTTTTTCCCCTGTTTTTTTCCTGAAGGCTTTTTTGTTTTTTTCCAAAAAATTGGAAAAATTGAAAAAAGAAAAAACAACATTGTGGAATATTTTATTTTAACATGATGAATAAAATATTTTAAGACAGGGTGTTCAAATATTTTCCAAATCATTTCTAAAAAAAATGTATATCAGATTATTCTAATTTCTGTGCACTGAGTGAGGACAAGCAAGTCCTTAGTCCCACTCTCTTCTTAACACTTCCCCCATCTTCAATTCTTCTTATGAGAATGGGGTTTTTATTTTTATTTAATACTGTGGAGAGGAAATATGAAAAATTGTTACTTTTGGTTTTGAAAATTGTTTTGTGGAGGCTTTTTGGCTGTTCCACATAAACTAGTAAGCACTTCAGGAGATTGTTGCTCCCTTTGTTACAAATAAATATTATAAAAAAGTAAATTCTGTTTGTGATAATTGTTTGGCTACACTATATTTTTAATACGCTAGTTGTGATAATTTTATGCCAAGTCAAATTGTCCATAGTCATATTTTATGTTCCTAAAGTAACAGAATGACTTTCAATCTTAAAGACAAAAAAGTGCTAATGTAGCATTTTTTTCCATTTTTCCAAAAATTTCCGTTTCCCCCCCCCAAAAAAAAACCAGAAAAAAACCGGGTTTTTTTGCCGAGCTTCAAAATTTCCAGAAATTTTACATCTCTAGACAATACCTGTTTTGCGCCATTTAAACAGTGACAGAAGGATATACCTAAGTTTGTATGGCAGGGAAAAAAGCATGAGTTAATTATAAGGTGTTACGACATGCAAAGGAAAAAAGGGGTATTGGGTTACCTCATTTGGAATTGTATTTTGCCATTTGATGGTTGGTTTGAGTTAGGGTTAGGGTTGGATTTTTGGAGTTAGAAGGACATGACCTGACTCTTCAACACTCACTTGTCAAACTTACTGAATTTCATGACACAGAAATATACTCCATTGTGTTGAAGGCTGAGAATCCTACAGACATGACTAAAATTCTATTGAAAATATAGGGATGTATGGTGGCACAGTGGTTAGAATGCAGTATTACAGGCTAATTCTGCTGATTGCCAGGGGTTCGATCCTGACCTGCTCAAGGTTGACTCAGCCTTTCATCCTTCCGAGGTTGGTAAAATGAGGACTCAGATTGTTGAGGGCAATATGCTGATTCTGTAAAGGGCTTAGAGAGGGCTGTAAAGCACTGTGAAGTGGTATATAAGTCTAAGTGTAAGTGCTATTGCTATTGCTAAATGCACATAAGTCTAACCATTTGTATGATTGTAGCCAAAGGCTATTATCCTCATCAAACTTATTGGTAATGGATATCATTATTCTGGGATTTTACTAAACCTAACCGAAGGGGAGATTGAACGGCCCATTAGCACTGTGAAATAGATTTATCCCTGTGGCTGCCCACATTGTAATTAGAACTATATTGCCATTTCCACCCGAAAAAATATCCATCCCCTTGGCAATATCCAACAAATTCCAAGGAATTGTTTGAAGCATGCTTGCAAATGTTTGAATATTTTCATTAGCATTTGCATTTCAGTGAAAAACAAAAAGCATCAATTAATTAAATAACAGGGTTTTTAAAAGTACTGCTGTTGAACAAATAACCAGTGATGGGACCCCTGGAAGAGATGGTGGAGTTGCTACTGCCAGGAGCAAGATAAGGCCAATGAGCTTTTCCATAAGGTTAGCTGAAGAGGTTGAAAGTAGATTCCCTGGATTTTCTCTTAAATAACTGCTCTGCAAAATGTTCTAGTGCACTGAGCAGCTTCCACTGAAAATAATGGTTGGCTACAGTATATAATCAAAAGATGCCAAGCAACGAATAAAAAAATCCAATGTTCAGTGACCAGCTGTCCAGTTGTATCAAAGTACCAGTTAATGACAAACTCTTCCAGGATAGCTTGACATACTGGCTGGGATGGAAGTGGAGGAAAGGAAAGGAAAGGAGGGAAGAGCTGGAATCTCCCTCTATTGATTAACAGGACAATGGGGACCAGGGTGTTGTTGGAATCCAGTGATTTGGAAGGGACCTTCTAAATAAATGAATGAATCAATGATGTCAGTTCTTAAATCAAACAAATGGTGTGATAGGATTCCCAAGGTGCAACCACACACCTCATTCTTGAAGTTTTGCAGGGATTACAGACAGATCCATCTTCCATGTGTGTAACCCTCTTTGTATTTCTTTCTACTTCTTCTATCTCTCCAGAAAAATATTATTTTTAACATAATTATATTATAATAACTCGTCATACCTTTTGACTGATAAAGCTAGATATGTATGAAGGCTAAAGAAAGATTCATCTGCTCATTTCAAGGCCGTATGCAAGAAATTAAGGACAGCAGGTATCTAAAAAAACAAGTATGCCATAATCAGGAACTCAAACTGAGATTTCATAGTTATAGGTAGTTCTTGACATTTGTTTAGTGCCTTACAACGGTTCTGGAAAAAAAATGACATGACCGTTTTTCACATTTATGGCCATTGCAGCATCTCCAGGGTCATGTGATCAAAATTCAAATGCTCGACAGCTGGCATGTATTTATGACAGTTGCAGTGTCTGAGGAATTATGTGATCCCCTTTTGTGACCTTCTGACAAGCAGTCAATGGGGAGCCAGATTTACTTAATAACCGTGTTACTGACTTGAAAACTGAAGTGATTCACTTAACAACTGTCATATGAAAGGTCATAAAATGTGGCAAAACTCACTTAAAAACTGTTTCGCTTAGCAATGGAAATTTTGGGCTCAATTGTGGTCGTATGTCAAGGACTACCTGTATTTAAATTTATATTTTTAATAATAATATTGTATTTTATTTGCAAAGAAATAAATATTGGTAAACCAAAGGAAAGACACTGAACAAAATACAGCTAGAGAATACAAAGAACAACCACATGACACTTATTTTCTAATATCAGAATTATAAGGTATTGACTTTCTAGCCAAGCTCTTCCCTTCTTCATTCACAAGAGGCAAAATGGAAAAAAGGTGTTGATCTCATTGCCCTTCTCAGCAATTTATCTGAATCAGGGTGGACAACCTTTCAGCTGTCTCAAACCAGCATTGGCAGTGCTGATGGGGTCGATAGCAGGCAAAATTCAAAGATTTTGAAAGCTCTGGAACATGATGCGTCAGCTTTTTCTGACAGAATTACCTACTTACACCCTCAGTATGTGTCAAACCTGATGTGGCGAGATACCCCAAATGTAATCTCCAACTATGTATGTATGTGTTTGTATGTATGAATATAAATTGGATATATGGGTGAGAACAGTGAGTTTCAACCTTCACACCTTAAATCCCACCAAAAAATCTGGGTCCTACCAAAGTAAAAACAAAAAAGCAACATTTTCCAATAAGGACATAACTATATTTAAAGGGATTCCTTTGGCTCTTTAGCCCTTTGGAACAGACCAGGGGAGCGGGGGAGATGAGCAGTTTCCAAGTATGATAAATAGATAAGGAACGGGTTTCCAGGCATGCTACTTTATTGTTGTAGGGTATATTTATAGAATCTCAAAAGCTTGTTGACACTCCTTCTTAAGGCCAACGAAGTCAAGGCAAGAATGTTCTGAGTCCGTTTCTCACCCTTTCTCAAACATTTGAGCAAACATTTCCCTTCTCCTTTCCCTTCCTTTCTCAAGACCACAACTAAATTCCACAATAGCTCCTAACACCAAGCCTCTTCAGGCTCTTCCAGACCAGGATGTGCTTTGCAAAGATATGCAATAACTTTGCCTCAGGGAACCCAGCTCTGCTCTCCTTCTCCCATCCTGACTCCCTTTCTCATTGGGAGAGAGATGCCATTGTTGGAAGAAATGTCCATCTGGGTTCAGTTCCAAGTGGGAAGAAAGACACTGGAAACATGGAGACTGCTTGGAAAGATGGTTTAATGGTGGACAAGACCACATGGTTTTGAGGTCCTGGGCAAAAAAAAGCACACGGGTGAGAGAGAGAGAGATTTATACCCTCTGTTGGGATTTCAATTTGAGCTTGTATTCTGATTGGTTGTCAGACTCCCATGGGGCCATGCAGGGGTAACTTTGTCGGTTGTCTTTTGAGTCCCAGGCCTGGTTGAATCTTGCTGGGTGATGATGTAATGAAGAGGGTTTTGGGCAATTCCTATTATGGCTGAGGGCTAATCTTACCCTTGTTGGATCTTGGGTGAGGGCATTTGCTTATGAATAGACCTAGCTATCTCTTTATCTCTTAAGTGCTGACATCTGCTGTGGGCTATTGAGAGTGTGGGGGCTATTAAGAGTGAGTCTGCTTCCTGCCTAAAAAACATGTTTCTCCATTTCTCATCCAGGGAAATATAATATTCTGCCTTTTTAATATTTCTTAGAATATTTCATTTTCCTAGGAGAGGGGTGGGTGCTAACTTCCTACACCATGTTTCACCTAGATCACGTCTGCAACACCACCACACTGCACTTATCACTGCTTGAGAAACTTTCTAGGCTGCTTTTGATTGACGGGGCAGCTGAGTCGTAGTTTAAGTCCCTAAGGAGAGTTCACTTTTCTTCATATTCTCTTTCAGCCCTCTGGCAAAAGGAGCTAACAGGGTGTGCATCTTTCCAGAGAATTGGCCTTCCAAATGTGCACTTGAAAGACCAAATGCCAAAAGTAGTGGGTGGGACTAGGGCAAAAACTGAGTGCAATGTTACAATTTAATAAAGCAAATACAATTACTCTCCAGTCAGGTATTTTATAATTTCTCCTTCTGTCCCAGTAGTGTAAAAGCAAAGTCCAGTACAGGTAGTCCTCGGCTTACAAACATAATTGAGCCCAACAAATTATGTTGCTAAGCGAAACATTTAAGTGAATTTGCCATATTTTACAACTTTTCTTGCCATCGTTGTTAAGTGAATCACTGCAGTTGTTAATAACACAGTTGTTAAATGAATCCGGTTTCCCCATTGACTTTGCTTATAAGAAAGTCGGAAAAGGTGATCACGTGACCCCAGGACACTGCAACTGTCATAAATACGAGTCGGTTGCCAAGCGTCTGACCAGGGGGATGCTGCAATGTGAAAAACGGTCATAAGTCACTTTTTTCAGTGCCATTGTAACTTTGAACGGTCAATGAACTGTTGGAAGTCGAAGACCACCTGTATTCCTCTGATTTTGTAGGCCAGTTTTGCTAGCCTCCTTTCCTATGCCTATCCCAATTAGAGATGTAAAATTTCCGGAAATTTTGAAGCTCGGAAAAAAACCCGTTTTTTCCCGGGTTTTTTTTTGGGGGGGGGGAAACGGAAATTTTTGGAAAAATTGAAAAAAATGCTACATTAGCACTTTTTTGTCTTTTTAAGATTGAAAGTCATTCTGTTACTTTAGGAACATAAAATATGACTATGGACAATTTGACTTGGCATAAAATTATCACAATTAGCATATTAAAAATATAGTGAAGCCAAACTATTATCACAAACAGACTTTACTTTTTTATAATATTTATTTGTAACAAAGGGAGGAACAATCTCCTGAACTGCTTACTTGTTTATGTGGAACAGCGAAAAAGCCTCCACAAAACAATTTTCAAAACCAAAAGTAACCAATATTGATA
>QLTV01003279.1:242412-254788 GCA_003457575.1 Thermophis baileyi | reverse complement strand
CATGCTGCTTTCATATTGTCAGTAAGCAAAGCAAATACTTTATCTCTCCCAATTTTCTGTAGGACATCACAGATTTTACAGCTGATATACTCTGCAGTATGTCTGTTCTCTCCTGTTTCAATGCTTTTGTAAAAAACTGGCTGAGGTGTTGTTATAACAAAATTTATAATTCCTTCTCCTCTCACATTTGTCCATCCATCTGTAAGTAGTGCAAGACACAGTGCTTCATTAATTTTTCCTTGCACCGATTCCATTACACGTTCATATTCTGACTCCAAAAGAGGCTTGCTCAAAGAATGTCTGCTGGGCAATTGGTATGATGGTCTTAATAATTTCAAAGCTTCCTGCCAGTATGTATTTTCAGTTATTGAAAACGGCGTTCCAGAAGAATATATTGCTCTTGGAAGAGCTTGATGAATTTTTTCCTGATCTTCAGGTGTCATCTTGTCTATAAATGAATGTTTACTTGAAGATACTGCTGATGGGACAACACTTTGCATTGCTGCTGACGTTATAGATAGAGTAGAAAGAGGACTTCTTGAACGAGAACGTTGAGAAAAACTATGTGCATTGTCATCATTGTTGTCCTCTTCACTTCGATCCATGAAGGATTTTTTAATATCTACAGGATACTTGTTACATACAAGAATGTGTTTTGTCATCCTGGTAGCATTTGGAAATGCATATTTCATCTGACAATATTTGCAAATCACATTTTTCTTTTCAGAAGAACTTGTAATGTGAAAATGCCTCCATATGCTAGATGTTGGTCTCACCATTTTTCTGAGGGGAGTAAGAAATAAAAACAAGAAAAAATGACTACTGGTCACTGGGAGAAAAACCAGATTACTGGTAATTAAATTATTATTTACACAAAAGTTTATAAAGATAAACTAATGTAGCTAAATGATTCAGTTTTCTGGATTCAGATAAATGTAAACTCTTACCTTTTTAAATTAAGTATATACTTTCAGGTCCTTTTTGTTGCTCTGTATTTTCTTCCAATGCTTTTGAGGCCTAGTGAAGAGGACAGAACAAACCAAACACACCCACTAACATGCAAAAGCAAAACTGAAACCTTTTTCTTGTTACAATAGCAGCACCTCCTAAAGGAAGAAATGCATACTGTTCTTGCAGTGGAGGGTTCAGTTTGTTACCTAGGACTTGCTTGTCCTCACTCAGTGCACAGAAATTAGAATAATCTGATATCATACATTTTTTATTTTAGAAATGATTTGGAAAATATTTGAACACCCTGTCTTAAAATATTTTATTCATCATGTAAAAATAAAATATTCCACAATGGTTTTTTTTTTCTTTTTTCAATTGGAATTGAAGATGGGGGAAGTGTTAAGAAGAGAGTGGGACTAAGTTTCAATGTACATTTAATCAAAATCATTTTCTGAGCTGAAATTGTCAGTATCCGTCTCTGCTTCTGCAGCTACTCTTTTTTGTCCGTCATCACAATTAGGAACTTCTAAAAACTGAAGGTTTGCCTGGATCGAAACAAGCTTCTCTACCCTTTCACATGTCAGTTTATTTCTTGACTTGTTACAATAGCAGCACCTCCTAAAGGAAGAAATGCATACTGTTCTTGCAGTGGAGGGTTCAGTTTGTTACCTAGGACTTGCTTGTCCTCACTCAGTGCACAGAAATTAGAATAATCTGATATCATACATTTTTTTTAGAAATGATTTGGAAAATATTTGAACACCCTGTCTTAAAATATTTTATTCATCATGTTAAAATAAAATATTCCACAATGGTTTTTTTTCCTTTTTTCAATTTTTCCAATTTTTTGGAAAAAAAAACAAAAAAGCCTTCAGGAAAAGAACGGAAAAAAACCGTTTTTTCCCCGAATTTTTCCAGTTTTTTTCCCGGGACTTCACATCTCTAATCCCAATGCACTTATCCATTTTGAGCAATGAGTGCCCTCCAGTGGATAGAAACACCTCACACACGAAGGCTAAGAAAGAGTTGAAGTCAAGGCGACAAATTTACTCAAATTATCTGGCTAGTATTATCTAGATCTGCCGGGAATCAAGTACGGTAAATGCATTCTGACCTACTCGTGTACAAAAGTACAAAATATATTAAGCAGAGAATAGAATAAATCCATTGAGTTCAAAATACTAACAAGAATCAACTAATAATTGATGAAGACTAGAGTTTTTAAAAAGGCAATCATTAAACACTGCAAGGTTTAATAGTAACTTAAAAGCTTCTCGCCTGTCATTTACTCACTGTATATTTTGTGCAACCTGACTAACACATGTACTTAGAAGTCAAGCATATCAAACACACATATGAAGAAATACGCATAATACTGCAAATCTATACCAACCTAATTGAGAGAAAGTCTCATTAAAACCGGCGGATAGGCAAACATAGGACTCAAGAGATGGTAAATTGGCCGTGGTTTCTTTTCTCGGGCTAAAATTCTTGAGAAGAACATAAGAATTTAGCGTCCCCTCCACCCAAAAAACCAAACATGAAAAATACGGCGGGAAAAATATCTGCATTGCGCGTTACCGGCACACTTACCTCGAGTTGGCGCCGGTCACGTGACGGAGCCATACTATTGCGATTGGCTTCTAGAGAAGGGGCGTGTCCCTAGGCGGCACGCGGCCTATAAATAGAGACGCAGGCTGCGCATTCGGCCTTTTCGTCGTGGGATGGAAGGCGTAGGAGGTGTGTGCTTGCGACCTTTGTTTTTGGGAGGCGTAGTCGCTAGGAAAGAAACGATTGCCTCTGCTGTAATCCGAACGATCGTGAAGTGGCAAAACGTTTGCAGCTTTTTACAGAATTTCTCTTCGTTGCCATCTAGCGGTCGTTGGGATTTCTGCAGCCTAACAGATGGGCAGTAGTCCTGATTGCGATTGGAGCCTGGGAAATGTTATATTGACCCAGAACTTAATTTAGAATAAAAACGCCTGGGATTTGAGCAGACGCGTTTGTCATGGTATGGTAGGGATCGTGTCGTGCCTCGCTCTGATTCTGGGGATTTGTCTTACTAACTTGCACTCGTACACCTTGCTTAAGGGGTGAGTAACTCACGACGGCAATTACTGGCTTTTAGAGCCGTTTTACGAAACATCACATGGAACTATAAACAAGATAGTGGAGAATGCATTGCGTTATGAGAAATGTATTTGACAACGACTCGGGGTTGAGTTGGATGTGCTTTAAGTCCCCTTGAATGCATTGTCCTTGGTGCTGACAAATTATGTCTCAGTCCGTGAAAAGGGAGACGTTGGGGCTTCTTAGGGTATAGTGGTGTGGAGGTGGCATTTCCCTCTTAGGTTTTATGGTCAAGCCTTTACCGGGGTAATAATTGGGCAGTAGATTATAGTTTGCTTTTGCAAGGACTCGAGAGAGGTCCAGTATGTGTCTCGATTCTAGAGGTAGATTTGTGAGCTTTGGAATATGACTTTGCTGATGCCAAAGGACCCCCCCTCCTTGTGCTTTCAGATGTGTTGCGCCCCTGACTTATATAATGCTTTCTAGTTCGCATGTTTGAAAAAGAAGTTGGAATTGGTGACTAGGGAATGACTCACTTGCCATATAAAAGAAAGGTTAGAACTTTATTCTAACTTATGATGACAGTGTATGCTGAGTTGGAAAGGGGGGAACTTTTTCCTCCCTCAAATGTGAAAAGTGCCAGTGGTCCTGCAGAGAGCAAGCAAAACAAGTTTTCCACACAGTGGAATTTATGAGCAGGAGAGTGATGGCTACTATGAGCGTAGCTATGAGTGATGGCTACTATGAGCCGCAGTGGCTAGAGTGCAGTACTGCAGGCTACTTCTGCTGATCACTGGCTGCCAGCAGTTTGGCAGATCAAATCTCACCAGGCTCAAGGTTGACTCAGCCTTCCATCCTTCCAAGGTGGGTAAAATGAGGACCCGGATTGTTGGGGGCAATATGCTGACTCTGTAAACCGCTTAGAGAGGGCTGGAAAGCACTATGAAGCGGTATATAAGTCTTAAGTGCTAGTGCTATTGCTACTATGAATGTTGTTAAAAGGAGTGAAGAAATTCATGGATGACATGGACTGATTAGTCTTGAAGACTCCAGAGGTTTCCTCTACATTGTTAGCATCTCCAAAGAACTGCAGTAGGAGGGCTATATCTGCATCTCTTTGTGAGCACATCAAAACAGACCTTTGTAATCCTGCTTTTGGGTGATCTAAATTGGGAACCCTATGCTGGCTGCTGTGATGATATTTTTGGCGTGTTAGACTGCTGATGCAGATGAAGAGACCCTGTATCTGAGCTACCAGCATCAGTTGCCCAGGTGCAGGTAATGGCACCTAGTTCTTAATGTTCAGTGGTATGATCTCAGTTTAAAAAAAAAGACATAACTAATCTCTAGATCTGAGCAAAGGTATCTCGGTATTCTTAAATCACTACCCTAAATCCTGCTTTTTTTTCTTTTTTTGCTCTAGGTGTGCCAAGATTGTCTTGATGCTGAATGAAAACCTCTGGAACCAACTATCACTTGTTGAACCAAGCAACACAGAGGGTTGTGATGTGGGGATGTCTTGAATGTTGTAAATAAATACAATTTAAAATTTAAAAGCTGTTTACTTTGGATATTTTTTTCAGATAGGTTTGAAGCACTGCCTTTGAACTGGTGCATGGCCCATTCATGGTCTCACTGGCTACGCTACAGTGCAAAAATAAAAAGCTTGCTTATAACTGGTGTTGCTCAGCTTAAACCTGAGTGATTCTTTTAAAGACAAGTTACAATCCATCTCATGGTTAATGTTCAAATATGTAAGTTCCTCAAATAACTGCAGTGAACGTTCAGAGGCTTCATCATCTGGGAAGAGTGTATTATGTAGGAGTGCTTCAATTTTGTCTTGTTTGCTAGAATATCTGAAGATAACATGAATTAAAGGAGGAAAGATTGTCTTATTTATTACTTGGGCTCTTATTACCTGACAGTCTTTGTATAATCCCATTTTCAAAGATTATAATAACCTAGCATCAAGCAAAAGTAGTGTGTAAACACCCCACTCAGACAAGCTATAATGCACTGCAGCTCAGTGCAATCTCATTGGTGTCATATTCCATCAAAAAGCATACGCCCACCCAACTGATTGCCTCCTACTAAACATTACAGTTCTAAATGTCTACTCTGGACATCTGGTAGAATTGTAGCACACAAACAAGCAAAGTGCACATTACTCATGCTATACAAGCCCAAAGAAAACAGGACTAAAGATTATGCATGGAGGGTGGATACTCCTATATGGGACAAACCTTTGGCATGCTAGTAGAGCATCCAAGAAAAGCCAGCAATCCAGGTAGGGTGCTCCGTTGCTAATTTCCTTCCATGCCGCTTAGGACACAACTTCAATGGAAACATGTTTTAGAACAAAAATACAGCCCTCTGATTTAGCCACAACTATACTATGGCTAAATTTTACCACAACCAAGGAGTTCTTTGCAAAGAAGCACTCAAGCATGTGTGTAACTGACAACTTGTCAACCAATCACATCTGCTTTAATGCTGAGTATAGTAATGAGATAAGCAACTCAAGCCTATTAAGAGTGCAACATGTTGAATGTGTAGCTTAAAATTAGGTTTTGCCAATATTTCAGGAAGGGTGAATTGATCTATTCCTGGATAAAATTTTCTTTTGGGGAACAAAGTTCTACAGAGCAGCCCCTCAACCTGTTTTAACCTGGAGGAACCCTTAAAGTTTTCACATCTCTGGGACCCCCCCCTCCAAATATAATTGTATCTACAGTTAAGTCAAGATCTGGGCAAAACTTTAGTAATGCTATCAAATAAATTGATGCTGATTAAATTAGCATAATGTGATTGTAATGCAACCCAGTCTGGGTTCTTGTGACACAATGGAAACTAGGAATTTGACTTAGGTTTGCGGTGCTAAACATGGCCTCTGGTTTAATGTGATAAGCACACAGTCTGTCCCATGTAGTTCCTAGTGTGGTTATTTAGGGAAAAGGCCTGAACCTGTTGTGTGTCTGGTCTCTGGTGCAGCTTTAATTTACATCCTGTTGAGATGCAAATCACTTCTATTTATTGAGCAGCAATTTTGGAAAAATTTCCTGAAACATTTAATAGTTTGCACAGGTGTAATACCAAACCACATTTTAGATCACAGTGCTGCATTAATACAGAAAAAACTTAAGAAGAGCTGTTGGATATATAGCAAGTCTTCCTATCTGGGAAGCTAATTCTGTTATTTAGAAAACAAGACTTGTGTGTGGAAATGGACTGCATCCCCTAACCTTGCTTTACAAATGGAAGAAAAAAAATTACAGTACTGTACACACACAAAAAAAAATTTCCCCAGGCCTTCTATTTGGAGCAAGATTCAGAAAGCATCCTGTAGAAATGTAAATTAAATCCTGAAGAATTATATACTATTTAAATTCTAGAGCTTTTTTTTGGCTCAATCCCCAAAGAATCTTGAGTACTCTTGGCTTAGAGGACCGGCTGGTTCCAGGTGCCATGAGACATGATCTATTTTGCCTGATTGCTCCCACAGAAAATAAATCTTTCAGGAGTACTGGATATAAGAACTTGAAACGTTCAGAAGAATTGTAGAATACGATTTGGTAATTTTTCAGTATTTCAGTCTCATTGAACTACAAGCGCTATATTCCTGGATGTGCACCCACACTTCTACCCCACCAAACATCAAAACAGATTTTTGACATGGGATAAGTTTATTTGAAAAAAAGCAAGCCCACTGTAATAACCCACACAGTCTGATTACGAAGTGCAGTGAATTTACTTGTGCCAAACCTGGATAACTGATTACATATTTGTGCATCTAGTATTTTGATTTATTGCACAGAGGGGGAAAAGAGCTGTAAATAAGACATGCAGATTTAAGAAGAAGGCAAATGCTTTCATTGAGAGATGAGAAGAATAGTACATAAAATGGAATGGTCCCAGAGTTGAGGTAACAAAATAGTTGTCTAAATAATATGATTATGTCAATATATTAAATGCTAAATTTTAAATATGTTTCAGGCAAGGTGCTTTTAAAAAACAAATTCAATTAGCTTCATTTGGAGATTGCAAATCATGAGAAATTTGGGCACAGGAACCTAACACAACATACAAAAAAGATCTTAAAAATATGTAAAGCCTAGTACACTATCAAAGAGTGAACTCCATAGCTCACCTGCTTTCTCTGTAAACTACATTAACATTCTTTCAACATAAGTAGTTGGCAATACTGAGTATCAAGAAACACTCATTGCTTATGTAGTGTTCAAGAGTTAGATTCAGTATTATGTGTAGTCCATACAGAAAAGGAACAGCAAGGCAGTGTTCTCTTGGCCATTCTCACTTGTAGTGTAGTGCTTTGGAGTTGTTACTTTCATACAGGAATACCAAGCCAGCCTACAAGGTGCTTTAGCTATGTTCACACACAAAAAAAAAAGCTGTAATCAGGATTTGTACCTCCTTAAATGGATCCACGAGGATCCACTACATAGTTGGGAACAAAAACAGCTGTGAACATTCTGGTTGGTGAAAGTGCATGGCTCCTTCCATGCAATCATTTCCGATGGGTACATGCATGGCCTTGGACATTTCCATGTGTAGTCAACTCCGAGAGCCATCAACCACAACTTCTGCAATTGTAATGCACTAACTAGAAGGCTTACTGTAGTTTGGTCTCATGGCTTTGTCTTAATTTGTTTCTTTTTCTAAAGAATCACAAGATCCCTTAAAACCAATTCTGTATGTTTACATGTTTTATATGGCTACTTGTTTCCAAGAAACTCAATTTCATATGAAAAAAATAAGTTATTATGCATAATCTACATGGATTGACAATATCACCTATACATCCAATGTACATTCTTAGCTCCAGAAACCGTTTCAAATTTGCTTGACACAAGCTATTGGGACTGCAGGAGTGAAGAACATGCCACTTCCATTTGTATCTCCAGCTGCTTGAGAGGAGAAAGTCTTCCAGTTAGACATGTTCGTGCCTTATTGAAAACAAGTTCCATATGGCTGGATGAGACGAACTGTCAGTGTTCAGGGTGTATCCTAAATTACTGCACATCCATAAAGTACTCCCATGTGGATCAAATCTGTTGGATCAATTGCTGCTAGTTGAATTTTTTTCCCTAGTTTACTGCAAAAGAGTGCATATTAACTACTAGGTTTTAAAGCCCAGCAGAAATGGAACTAATGCTCTAAAGTCAATAGAGAGCCATAACTGGAGCAATTATTGGCAGAAGCGATCTTATCTTTTAAAAAAATAAAACATGGCACAAGGACAAAAATCAGCTAGACTGTTTCATTTGAAAGAGAACATGAAAACGACATCTGTTAATACTGTAAACTGCAGTCTTCACATTTCATGGCTGCTCCAATTCAGTATCTTCAGAAACTTTCAAAGGGCACATAGATGAGCGGGGGTCCATGGCTGAGTGCATTAGAGGAATATAAAGATCGTCCATGTTTGGCATGACAAAAATTTTCTGCAAGGTATAATAATTGAGTTAGAATGCAATTCAAATGTAAAGTTAAGAGAAATTAAATATACTGAACTCTTATTTTGGACTCCCCCATCAGGCCAAGTAGAATTCTAAACAGGTTTATTTGAATCAAGTAACATCATGAATCACTATAGTAAACATCTATCTACCTTAAGTTTAGATTTGGAACAGAGTCATCATGGGTATTAAAGCAACATTGCTTTTTACAGCTTACAAAATCTTAATTCTATTACATTTCAGCAAACATTTTTAAAAAAATAGTTGACTCCTATCTGCTATTGTTCCTTGCCCCCATCATTCCAATTTTTTTTAAAGGAAATAGCTAGAAATTTGAATAGATACCGTGTTTCCCCGAAAATAAGACCCTGTCTTATATTTTTTTGAACCCTGAAATAAGCGCTTGGCCTTATTGCCATGCACTCAAAAGCCCAATTGGGCTTATTATCAGGGGATGTCTTATTTTGGGGGAAACAGGGTATATTTAACAGTTCAATAAATTCATGATGAACAGAATTCTAGAAATATAGTCAACAGAAAAACATGAGCAACAATTTATTCAAACTATTTGTCCCACGCCAAAATCAGTCTTTCTTCATGAGATTATCCACAATAATATTCCTTCTAATTATTTGGTATCTCTTAAAGGAAACTAAAATCAGGCACTATGACCCTACTTTAAAAATATGGGCACAGAAGGTATTATTTTAGCATGGATATACGGCACACCAGATACAAAGACAAAGTATTTCAGGGTATCAGTGATCTCACTTGGTGCCTTTCAGATAGTTCTCCACTTAGAACTGTTTGTTTAGTGACTGTTTAAAGTTATTGCACTGAAAAAAGTGACTTATGACCATTTTTCACACGACCGTTCCAGCATCCCCATGGTCACGTGATCAAAATTTGGAGGTTTGACAACTGGTATATGTTTATGATGGTTGTGGTGTCCAGGGGTCACGCAGTCACCTTTTGTAAACTTCTGACAAGCAAAGGCAATGGGGAAGCCAGTTTCACTTAACAACCTTGTTACTAACTTAACAATTGCAGTGATTCACTTAACCACGGTGGCAAGAAAGGTTGTAAAATGGGGCAAAACTCACTTAACTGTCTTGCCTAGCCACAAAAATTTGGGGTTCAATTGTGACTGTAAGTCGAAGGCTACCTGTACATCTTTTGCTGGGATCATGCAGTGTCTGTTGAGCCCAGAAGGAGTACAGTGTGTCCCTACGCCTATTTTGAAGTAGTTTTATGGCTACTGCAGTATGTTCCTATTTGTGTTATCAAACTAAGAATCTGAAATTCTCACTGGTGTTATACCAGGGGTGGGTTCTAATTTTTTTTACTACTGGTTCTGTGGGCATGGCTTATTTTGTGGGTGTGGCTTGATGGTCATGTGACAGTGGGCATGGCTTCGTGGTCATGTGACTGAGTGGGAGTGGTTTGGCAGTCGTGACTGGGTGGGAGTGGCTTTGCGGTCATGTGACGGGGTTGGCTTGGTGATCATGTGACTGGGTGGTCATGTGACTTGGTGGGTGTGGCCAACTTGACGTCACTCACGTCAAGGGTTAGGGTTAGGGTGCCTGGCCTCTCCTCACCTCAAAGGCCTCAACGAGATACAATTTCCCTGTCTATTTACTACTACTGAACATCCAAAATATACTATTTAATCCTATGTATATATGCCATATGTGTACATACATATTACACACAGGCACACAAAAAGATACATTATCTACTATATATACTGTATGTACACACACACACACAGAGAGAGAGAGAGAGAGAGAGAGATCTTTGGTTTTAAAAACCCACACCCACTTTCCTCTTTCTGCCACACATTTAACCATAACATTATAGCACTTAGACTTTACACATGCCTTCAGATGTTCTTCCCTTGCACATGACTGTTAGAGCCAGGAGATGTCATGGATTGAGTAAAATGTGGTGAAACTCACTTAACAACGCTCTTGCTTAGCAACCAAAATTTTGGGCTCAATTGTGGTCATAAGTCAAGGACTATCTCTGCCTTCCTCTGCATGGCAGCCTTGTCCTAGTAAACTCCTTCTCCTTTCTGGCAATTTTCCTCTCTGTTAGAGGCACCAAAATAATCCAGACGATGTAAGGTTTCCTGCTGCAGCAGGGGGTTGGACTAGATGACTTCTGAGATACCTTCCAGCCCCCCCCTTTTTTTGCTGTGCTGTTTCAAAGCCTCTTGTGCCAGGGTTTGTGGTGCTTCCTTCCTCTTCTCTCTCTCTCTCTCTCTCTTCCTTCCTCTTTCCTTCTTTCTCCTTTTTCTTTCTTTTTCTTTTTCTCTTTCTTTCTTTCTTCTCTCTCTCTCTCTCTCCCTTCCTTCCTTTCTTTTTCGTTCTTTCTTTCTCTTTCTTTCTCTCTCCCTTCCTTTCTTTTTCTTTTTCTTTCTTTCTCTTTCTTGCTTTCTTGTCTCTCTCCCTCCCTCCCTTCCTCTTCCTCTTTCTTTCTCTCTTTCTCTTTCTTTCTTTCTTTCTTTCTTTTTCTTTCTTCTCTCTCTCCCCCTCCCTTCCTTTCTTTTTCTTTCTCTCTCTCCCTTTCTTCCCTCCCTCTCCCTCCCTTCTTTCCTTTCCTTTCCTTTCTCTCTCTCTCTCTTTCTGTCTGTCTTTCTTTTTCTTTCTTTCTTGTCTTCCTTCCTCTTTTTCTTTCTTTCTTTCTTTCTTTCTTTCTTTCTTTCTTTCTTTCTTTCTTTCTTTCTTTCTTTCTCTTTCTTTCTTTCTTGTCTCTCTCTCCCTTCTTTCCTCTTTCTTTCTTGACTCTCTCTTTCTTTCTCTCTTTCTTTGTCTCTTTCACCTGCTGGCCGGCCTGGCCAGGAAGCGGCGCGTCCCCAGTCATGGGCTGGATGTGGGCAACAGGACCCGAGGCGGAGGGGAAGGCAAGCGGGTGGGCGGCAGTCGCCCAAAGGCCCCACGGAAACCGAGTGCACCAAGCCCAAAAGGCGAGAGAGCCTCACCATGTCCCCCCGAGGCGGCTCTTTGACCGAGTGCAGCGGGTCTCCCTCCCCCGCCGCCAGCGTCGGGCTTACCTTCTAGATCTTCCACGCGCCTCCGCCGGCCTGAATACGGGATCCCTTCAGATCCCAACAGAGCCAACTCGTGGCTGCCCGTGAAGGTAAGGCTGACGGCGGGTGGTCCTCGGGGGAGACGCCGCGCTGGAGCTGAGACTGCTGCTCCGGGAGGGCGGGCAGATGTCCTGGGGCTGCCGTGCCGAGTTCCAGGTGGTGGCAGGCGGGGGAGCCGGCCCTCGGGGCCCTGGGAAAGCGCAGGCTTTCCAGATGGGACTTACAGGAGTCTGACTCCCAAAGCACAGTGCTGCGAAACTCTCTCTCCCATGCAGGAGCAGCAGGGGGCAGAAGCAGCAGCCGCTGACCTGGAGAGCACATGATGGAGCCCTCCACGTGTTCTCCGGCGACTTGTTTTCTCTCCCCCGCTCTCTTGCTGGGAGAGAGAGAGTCTTTCGCAGCACTGTGCTTTGGGTCCTGGTAAGTCCGGAAAGTGCTGTGCCAGAGAGAAACAGGATTCAACGTGTTTCTCTCTGCCTGGCTTTCAGGATAGGACTTACACTTACAGGACCCAAAGCGCAGTACTGCGAAACAAGTCGCCGGAGAACGCTCCATGTGATCAGCAGCTGCTTCTTCTCTCCACCGCTCTCTTGCTGGGGGAGCGTCTTTCGCAGCACAGTGCTTTGGGGACCCATCCAGAAAGCCAGGCACAGAGAAACAGCCAGGCCGATACTTTCAGCGCCCACGAGGAACCGAGGCTTGGAGCAGTTTTGGAGGTTGTTAAGGAGGACCGCTCCTCGGCCCCAGCCATGCGTTTTCAAGCCCGGGCTGATTGGAGTGAAAAGCT
>QLTV01003279.1:223123-241451 GCA_003457575.1 Thermophis baileyi | reverse complement strand
TACCTGCAGGCAGGAGGAGGGAGCTCAGTTGGGGCGCAGCAGGGCAGGCACCACGTGGGAAGGCAGCTTAGGCAGGCAAGCCGCCCGGGGGGTGAGGAGGAAAAGAAAGTGACTGGGCGGGGTGGGTGGGCGGTGTGAGCGAGCAGTGACCGGGCGACCGGTTCGGGGGCGTGGCCAGCCAGCTGTCACTACCGGTTCTGCTACCCAGGCCAAATTACCACTAATGGTTCGCCCGAACCGGTGCGAACCGGTAGCAACCCACCACTCTGTTATACCAATACGTAGCCATTCAGCGTGAATGTGTGCTTTTTCATCTTAGATGCAGGCTACCATCTTCAAGCTTACAGACGGCTTAGCTAATGTCTTACTTATTCTTTTAACACAATTAATGCTAATGATATTTGAAGTACCTGAAATTCTTGTTCTAGTTTCTTCTCTATCCACTCAGTTACATGAACCAAAGTCACTTCTCTTTCACCAAGCTTTGGCCGAGCTTTCAGCTCCAGATAAGGGGGTCTTCGGAAACCGTACCTGAAGATAAAGAAAATGATCCAGGTTAAGATGTTTCTATCTCAGATTTGTATCCCATATTTTCTCAAAGGCCTCCGGGAGAATATAACCCATGCTCAGCTAAGATGAGACATGCTTAACCAAAGCCATCTTGGGATATTCTTGGACAAACAGAAATTTTAACCTAGAAATGTGTCCACCACACCATGCTCCCCAACCCTAATCTTGCTGGCTATGGATTCTGGGACTTGTGTTCCCCGACATCTGAAGCACTCTAAGTCAGGGAAGGCTATACTACCTCATATAACCTAATCTTGTGCATTTGCGGTTTATGTTCAAGGATTTTGTGCTTGGAGGAGGATTGGAGGCTCTAAACCAGGCCTGCACAAGGCACTGAGGGGAAAAGGTCACTGATAAATTAAAAATAACTGTGGGCTGCAAAGGAATATCTGGCATACCAATCAGCTATTTGGCAGCAAGTAGAGTGCCAGTGGGACTGAAGCTGGCAGCAATGGTGAGTCTTGGAGATGCTTAGCAATGCATCGTTTGGGACAATAGTGAATTTATTACTGTTTTAAAAAACTTCAGCACACAAGGTTACTTGGTAGGCTGCATGCAGCCTGCAGGTCATATGTTGTGCAGGACTAAACTATTGTGTTCAACAAAACATTTATTCCGAGTGAGTACATATCTCAACATTAAAAATAGTCTCATTTCCCCCTCCCGTTCAGGGGTGTAGTTTTGTTTATTCTATGTACTCTGTAAACAGATGTGTCCAATTCACAATATGTAATTTTGAAATCAGATATATATTAAGAATCAGTGTTATTGCTGAAGTCTAGTACCCAGCTAATACTAATTGGTGAAGGACTTTATGTCTGAAAAATTTTATGCACCTGACTTATAACTGAAATTAAGTCCTAATGGATCTAGCAATAGGTACTATGATTCTCTCAAGAATGACCACAGTGAGAAATCAAATCAGCACCTTCTTACATTCTTATTTTTGAGGGGCACATGACATGGATTTTGTAACTTGTTAACTAACATAGTTACTTTGTATTTTAACTTAACTTATTTCTGTCTTTTATGAGGATTTATCAAACCACTATAGACTGGAATGTAGGAAAACTTTTTATCCTATCGCTGTATGGATTGATTGATAGCTTCTAACATTCTTAAACTGAAAAAAAAACTAAAGAAGAATGAATGGATACTATTTCCTGATAAGAAAAAGTTTGTTAGTGCAAAATTGGTGTCTGGTATGTCTCTTTGTGAAGAGGTGTCTTCAAACAACTTTTGTAGTTGATATACTGTGCAAAGCAAAGGTTACTTTTATCCTGTCCAATCAACTTTCCTTTTGCATTATCTTTGTTATGTTAACTATAAAAGGGAATGTAAGATGGGTCTCGGGGTTCTCCCTTTTCATAGTGAGATCTCACTTTATCAGGGTACCCTAATAAATTGTTTTTAAATGATCTTCTGACTCGGTTGCTTATTGGGAAGGTAAACCGAGGCAGAACATAGGGCCAGATTTGCCTGTCACTTGTCATTAATCCTTTTCCCAATACAGTTTAAAGTAATTCTGTCAGGGTATAAAGAGTTAATAGCTGTAAGCTAATGAGAGGTTGTAAGCAAAGGCAACCGGGAAGCTGATGCAATGTGAATGAGATAGCAGGGTTACTGCCACTTTAAGAAGCTGGGTATGAAGCTGCCTATAAAAGGGAAGCCATTAGAGCCATGAGCCCTTCTCCTCATGTTTCTCTCTCGTCGCGTATCTGATTGCTCTTCTCCGTGTATCAGTAGCTGTATAAAGGTATTTAACCATGTATAAGTTTGTATATACAGTATTTAGCTGTACATAAACCACTATTAAGTATCTAAAAGCTCTGTGTGCTCCTGGGTTTATCTCATACTAGTCATGCTGCAAAACTCTTACAAATTCTGTATTGTTGGACTAAGATAATGTTTTCTGAATTACACTGTGCGCTTCCCAGAGGTTAATTTCCTCAAATGGAATCCCAACTCGATTAAGGTAGCTAATGGTGAAGATATTGGACTGAGAAGGCCCAACTTCAATTCCTCACTGAATATGGATCTCACTGAGGGGTTGTTAGAATAAAATTATGGGAAACCCAATATAAACTATTTTGAACCTCCCAGATAAAAAGGCAAGATAAAAATGTTCAGTGAAACACTCCCAGATAAATGAAAACAAAATTTCATTCACAATTTCATTCCATATTTCTTTCAGATAAAAAGAAGCACTGAAATAGTTTTTCTCCTTTGGTACTATTTTCAATTATAACAAACCACTGGAAAAAGCTTTGACATTGACCTCTTAATTAATACCTCTGTTGATCCTCAAGTAGTTCAATATGCTGTTTTACCCAACATGCTTCTGTATTATTCTATATTAAAGGAAGGGAAAGGTAGGAGAAAAGAAAGAACAAGTAGTAATCTTTCTTTTTGACCTAATTTCTGGTTGCTGTAGCTTTTATTCATGGATGATAAAATTTCTAAGCTTTGTTAGCTTTTCAGTTTCTGGAAGTTTACAAAATGCATAATAAGAAATGGAATTGTACGTTTTTTTTACAAAAGATCTCTTTTTGGATAGAAGAGTAATTCAATCACACGAGCAATTTAAAATAACACCCAGTTCCATTATCTTTGTCAGTAACTGTTCATAGGAATTAATGGCAAAATCCCACACACTTTGTCTCAGAATTAACTTTGTCTCAGAATTAACTCAGAATAAAATGGTACATGTCAGACTGTAGCTTATGACTCACAGATTGGTACTGCAATTTTCCTAAAAAGGATCCTTACTAAGAATCATGTGAATACTTGTTGAATTCTGTAAGAATGATCACACGCTGCAGACCAACTCTGGTTCTGTATCACCTCAAACTACATTACTGCTGCATTATTCATTATAGTTCATTAGTCAAATGGTCCAGCTTTTTTATTTTGGATGTGTGTGAGAAAAAGTGGAAAATTAGGGGACTGGAAAATAAAATATGTTTTAGGGACTTCTTTCACAGCCACCCATAAAAACAAGAAATCTATTTTGGCTCTTTGATTAGTTTGAGTGCCACATTATACATGACAGATTCCAAAATCATAAAGTCTTATTAACTACACTTACCATATACGATCAGTAGGTGGGGGCGGAATGTTAATTACTAACATTCCTTTACACTCTTGAACCTCAACGGTGAGCAGCAGCGGTGTATTGGAGACTTCCTCAATCTTTTTCTTAATGAATTCTGTCTCGGTCGCCTTCTGGAAATATTTTGACTTGGTAATTTTATCCACAAATCTCATTATTTTACTTGTTCGGTGCCCTGATCCATACCTTTAAGGGAGGAAAGAAGAGGAAGTCATTTAAGTGAGTTTCAGCTACACTTTAAAAAGCAAAGACTAATGCTTTGTGGTATTCTGCAGCTGGAAAGACAACATGTTAAGGGCACAGAATGCCAATCTGCTACTACAGATTGTTAAGTGTTGCGTAAGTGTACAGACAGCCCAGACTTATAGCTTCCGTGAATAAAAACGGAAAGATCCAGAGACCTGGCTGTGACAACTCAGAATCAGAACTAATTTAAAATCAGATGTTATCTACTCACACAATAAGGATTTTGATGAAACGTTGTTGGCCAGTATTCCATGGTTCAGTATTACTCTTGGATAGCCCTACATTCTACTGGGGATTCTCCCTAATGTTTGAGAGCTTTGGCCAAACAGGTGGCTTACTTAGTTCCAGTGGACCTTTCAATCCCAAACTTCAAATTCAAGGATTTAGCAAGAGAATGCACAAATTAACGAATTCTGGATTTTTCCTTATAGCATTATTGTTCTCCACTTTTTATATTATGGTTCTGCTGCACGTTTATGTTTGATTATTACTTGACATGGATTCCAGTAGACTAGAAATGCAGAATATAAATGTTAAAAAAAGGAGCCCCTGGGGACTTTACTCTAATAGTTGTTTCGGACTATAGGGGTTAGTGCTCATCTCCGTTTCAAGGCCATTGAGCCAATGCTGTCCAAAGACATTACTGCGGTCATGTGGCAAGAATGATGTCATGGAGCCCTGTTACCTTCCCACCAAAGTGGTACCTATTTATCTACTCGCATTTCCATGCTTTCAAACTGCTATGTTGGCAGGAGCAGGGGAATATACCGTATTTTTCGGACTATATGATGCTCCGGACTATAAGACACACCTAGCTTTTGGGAAGGAAAACAAGAAAAAAAAATCTGCCTCTGCCTCTGCCTCCCAGCAATTTGCCTCCTTGCAGCAAACAGCAGACTGGTCAGCTTCAGCACAGCCTGATTTAGCACGAGCAGCTGATTGGCAGTTGGATCTGCCTCCCGGAAACCACCGATCAGCTGTTCCAGACTGCGGGGATTGCTGCCGGCCATTGGCGCCGGTGTCACCCATTGCCACTGCCACCTATCGTTGCCTCAGCGGGCCCCGTTTTCAGCCTCCGAGCACCCCATTTTCGGCCTCCGTGCGTCCCGTTTTCATCCCGTTCCAGGCAGCAGGAATTGCCACCGCCTATCCCCGCCGCCTGGAATGGGCCGAAAACGGGACGCGCAGAGGCCGAAAATGGGGCACGTGGAGGCCAAAGAGGCAGAAAATGGGGCACGCGGAAGCAGTGATAGATAGCGCCGATGGGTGGCGCCGGCGCCGATGGCCAGCGGCAATCCCCGCAGCCTGGAACAGCTGATTGGTGGTATTTCGGGAGGCAGATCCAACTGCCAATCAGCTGCTCGTGCTAAATCAGGCTGTGCTGAAGCTGACCAGGCTTTTGCTGTTTGCTGCAAGGAGACAAATTGCTGGGAGGCAAAGGCCGAAGGGTGGGGGCTGGGGGGTAGGCGGGGCTTTGCCAACATTCGCTCTATAAGACACACAGACATTCCCACTCACTTTTTGGGGGGGGGGGAAGTGCGTCTTGTAGTCCAAAAAATACGGTAAATGTTAGATATAAGAAAATAAAGAAAGATTGTAAATAAAAGAAAAGTCAAATATTTTTCTGAAAATAAATAAGCTTTGCCTGCTAGAAATTTGACAATGCTGCTAAACATAATCGATGCAGCCAAAGGTCTACTTTAAGGTCTATTGATTAATCTTTGGATGATCTACAGTTGACCGGCAAGAATCAACTATTATTACTACTACCCTATTATTAAATAACAGCAGCAACAAATCCTATCTGCTGGAATGGAAAAAAAAAGGATCTTTTTTTTCTGCAACAGATAAAGCAGAATTATCTTTCTCTCAAGTAAAGACCTTTAAAAATAGCTACAGGAAAATAATTATTTCTGCAACTTCGATCATCTGTTACAGTTGCTAAATTATTTATAGTCTTGCTAAGGAGCTGCATTGATCTATATGCTAGTCCAAAGAAACATTTCAATGTCTGTCATCTAAATGTTTATTTGCACTAACCTACAGATATTTTCTGCACTAACCAGCAATTCAGAAAAATCCATGAAACATTTATTTTTGATTAAAGAACTATATTTCATTCAGCGCATACTATTCTCCTTTCTTGGTAGCACTTGAAATATACTAGTTGGATGTTCTTATACATTGAATTTGTTTACTGTAAAATAAGCTGCTATATACATGAAAACGCTAGCTTGAACATAATTCTTTCTTAGACCTAATTCATTCTAAATCTTTTATCCAATAACTGCAGTAAACAGTCATCTGCAAAACCAGATAATTTACATGATGACTTGTAAATTTATAAATACCAAATATGGAAAAAACAGGGCTGCCTCATATCCCTTATAATTTTTTCTACTAATTAGCAAATATAATTAAGAATTACCCAATGAGATAAGGCCATTTGGATTACTGTAATAAGTATCTAATTATTTCCAGATGATACGGCCAGTAAAATTGGCACTCTGAAAACTAAATTACCAAAAGCATTGAAATGATAAATACAGACTGGAAGCATTGAAACATTTATAGAGTTATCTCTTAGCTTAAATATCCTATATAGATCAAATTTAATTTGAGACATTGTATAATGTTTTCAGGGCATTTGAGGCAAGCACATAACACATCCTGCAACTCCTTAAACCAATCATGTTGCTATTATTGACTGACTTCCCAGTTTTTGTAAATTGCCCTAATGTGGAGCGTCTGGATGATCTGTATGAAATTTAAAATACAAAATGAAAAGAAAAAGTCCTGCAATCAAAAGGAATCCTGCCCATGGCCTTCAGAAACATTCCATCCTGGTGCAAAGCAAAGGGACATTGTTTTAATGGCTTCACAAAGTGTCAGGACGACGGGGCTACTCAAATCTTCAAAGGCAGGGAATTCCAAAGCGCAGAGGCTGTCTGGCCCATGTTCTCCTCGCTTCAAATAGAGTAAGAACTGTATATGGGCCTTCTTGTGACATTTTTATTGGATAGGCAGGTTCAACCCTCGCAAGGCAATTTCTAATGTCTTTTCCTAGAGTTGCACTGCAGCTACGGGGTAGAATTGCACAACCCAAGGAAAAAATAAGTGTTTTAAGGAATTGTGGATAGGAGATATATTATCATTTCTGTATGTTCCAAAGTACCTTTTGCCTTTGATTCCAAGTATTACAAAAACCTACTGTGAAATAATATAACCATTTGGTATATATGTGTGCCTGTTTGTACACACACACACACACACACACACAAACCTAGATATTTTTTTTATTATTATTTAGAGAAAGACAGAGAAGATACCTTTGATGGAATGACTAAGCATGGAAGAAAGATGCACCACTGTTGATAATGCACACACTAGGCAGAGACAAACTGAACAAAGACTCACCCTTCTGCTGGCACTAAATTCTTTTCACTTCCTGATGCTTCTGGAACATCATCTTCCTCTGAGGATCCTGCACTAGAAGATTCTTCATCACTGTCTGCAAGGTAATATGCCCTTGGCCTGAAACTGAAAGGAGGGACACAGGTCAAGACAGAAGCAACACTTCATTAACGTTGGACAGGACAGTGTTTTGATGCCTTAGGCAATTAGAGACTTTCTACCATTCTGTGCCACACTTTGCTTAAAATAAAAGGAAAGGGGTTTGAATATCCTACATGCGGTTTAATGAAATGTCAAATAAATTAAAGACATATAAGGATGCGTCTCTTTCATACCTAACTTCCCAATATAATGGAATACAATGCCGACAATTATAACATTAAGAAGATGATGATGAGAAACTTGGCGTGTACTTTCATTTTTTAAATGTAATGGGATATGCTTCTGAGCTCCAAATGAATTGCTGTATGAAAAGTCAGAATTGATTTTGTAAGTGCTGCGTGCTTCCAGAAGAATATGCATTCCTTCCACCGTCTCTTCCACACATACGTACCTAGCCTATTAACCCAACACCCACAGCTGAGTCCTAGTCGCACCCCACTCTAGGCCACTAGCAGTAATAGAATCAGAAATATTTTAAACAAGGCATTTGGCAAGTAAGTGCAAAAGACAGTTACAGCCTCAGATGCAAAGCATGTTTCAGGAATGCTTGCATTTCAAATTGTCTTTAAAAAGAAATTCCCCGTTGATTGTGCCTTAATTGTGAATTGTGATTTAAGGGGAGAAATGCTCAGCACCTCTACATTTCATCCACAGCTTTTCCTGGGATTGAAATCTATTCATAATCAGTTCTCAAGAGATCGTTCTTTAAACCTAGGTTAAGTAGGTGGCAAAGTTAGAAAGAAGACCAATGCCTTCAGCCAAATTTGATTTGGCAGCAACCTCAAGCTTCTTCCCAGCTGAGAAAGGACTTATTTTCCTTGTGCGTAATAGAGACAGTACTTTTTGCAAAATCTGTGCCTATCAATTAGCTGACTACAAAATGTACCACATAATTATCTGACTTTTTTTTTTAAGAAAAGAAAAGGAACAGCTCTTTAAAAATTCAATCCCTACAGAGTAAAGATAAAGATTGTTCAACAGAGATCGTTAAACTTTTTCTTGCCAATAATCTCTTTGTCACCCATAATTCCCCAAGATAGTTTTCTTTTGGGTTGATTGGGAACCTTTCTGGATAAAAGTGGAAAGAGAGACAGGTTGAAGTAGATAACACTAAAGAAGTACCGGTAGTAGTTTAAGAAGCTTTCCATCTACCCACTGATCCCTCCTAAAACAAGTTTACTGTTTTATTTAACGTTTTGTTGTTATGTATTGTACATAACATGTATGTAGCCTCTTGTACCTGTTTGTTTGCTTTATGCTTCAGTGTTATGAACAGAGAATCTCCTTTTCTTTTTCTTCCCTCACACCACACCCCAATAACAATTTACAATCTTTTATCAAGGTGCATCCCAGACCAAAAGAAAAACAGGTCAGTAAAAATCTAGTAAAATTAGTTCACAGTTTAACAAGTCAAATATTTAGAATTAAAACAAATGCACATAAAATACGAAGGTTTTTAATCCTCCCTCTACAAAAAAAAGTAGTCAAACTGTCACAAGAGGGAACTGATTCCTAAGAGCCCAAAGATTGGAGAGTGTGACTCTGGAACAACAAATGGAAAGATGTCCTTGATAATATTTGGGGAGGTCAGGAGCCTACAAATGCTCATCGAAGGAAAAATTAAATTCCTCACTATAAGAAGATGATAATCCAAACCCTAACCCTCTGGAAGCCCTAGAGAAGAGAGGCCTAAAGACCAATTTTTTCTGTATCCCACCATTTCTCCAAAAGTTCTATACCAATCTGATCAGCAAGTGTTTCACACAAAAATTATATGATCAAAAACTCAATCGCTCCACAGCAAACCATGCTAATATGAAAATGATAGACACAGACACAGTGACCACCACTCAAATGGTACCGTTAGGTACAGTGGTACCTTGGTACTCAATTGCTTTGAAACTCATCAAATTTGGTACTCAACACATTTTGACATGAAAATTTTGTCCCAATACTCACTGTTCGTTTGGTACTCAACGCACAAGCTAGAACTTGTTGGTATTGGCTGCCTTGTGACTCACTATATTATTCCTTATGGGAAAATTTTGTTTGGTATTCATTGATTTTGGTACTCATCACACCTCCTGGAACAGTTTAACTATGAGTACCACTGTATTTGCATCCCGATGTCTGATTTGTTACAGCATGAGGATAATGATAAGGTCAGACGTGTCATCATTAGCTTCCCGTCTTAGAAATTAACTCAAATTTTTGTATCCTGCACAGTTTGACAAATGTTCCTTTAAGTGCCTGGGAAAACAAATAATCTAGAACATCCTGCCAACTTTTATAGATTGCTATGAATACTTCTTTCCCACTCCAGAATTTCTCCAGAAAGATTTACATGATAGACTCCAGCAACTTTCAATTAGGGCAGCAACATTCTCGCCATCTTCTAATCCACCCAGAGAAGAGCTCTTGGTCATTTTTTAAGAATTCCACATGCTTCTGTTCACTAGATTAGATTTAATAGGAAGTCATAGCCACGGCAAATAGTAACTGTAGTCTGGAGTTTCAGGAATGGCTTCTGTAGTTTTTTCTAAAATTATGACATTCTCATCGCTTTTGCTACAGAACAGTAGGAAGTCCACCACCAATCCAATCCAATTATTTTACTTTTGTAATGACCGTTGGCAATCTGTATTATCAACTTGTGTTTTAAGACAAGGATAAAATGAATTCCTTAGCTTTCAATTTTGTGCTTCAAACAGCTAAGTTCAAATACACCTTCAGCCACAGAGGTCTCTCTCTTTCAACCCAATCTAACAATACGGTTATTGTTGCACAGAATCTATCTATCTATCTATCTATCTATCTATCTATCTATCTATCTATCTATCTATCTATCTATCTATCTATCTAATTTATTTATAAAATTTATTGGCTGCCCATCTTACCATATGGTAACTCTGGGCGACTTACATTTACATCTTAGTTAAAAGATAAAATGTTAAAATCAAACCTTAAAACCAAAGACACATGGGGAGGATGGGATCTGCTATTATTCAATCAACCACCTCCATTGCGCCTTTCCCCCACTGGGGCCACCAGCCGACTGGCAAAGCCACATCTTTAGGCCCTCACGAAAAGATAGGAGGGTTGGGGTCAACCTCACATCGGAGGGCAAGATGTTCCAGAGGGCAGGAGCAACAGCAGAGAAGGCCCTTTATACACTGTGTTGAGCTTCCAAGGAAAAGGCAGGAAATAAATGCCATAATGTAAATAAATATCCTTGTTACCTTTTAATTCATTATAATGAAGTCTACAATAGCAAGGGGAAAAAAATACTTCAGAATGCTACAAGCCTTCTGATAAATGTTCAAATTTCTCTTTAAAACCATAAAGAAGGAAAAGCAGTGTCCCGTGATAAAATACTTAAACATCTCTGGCCATAAGCACCCAACCATGAAGAAAAGGGCTATTCATAGGATTTTCTAATAATATTAGACCAGAATAGCACTTCAGCACCTTCATTATTATTTGCACTTCGGCACCTTCATTATTTAGCACACAATTTTATTTACAGATTTCAGAAGGCTAGCTCTGAAAGATCTTTTAAAAAAAAACAATTCAAAAGTTAGAAGCATTCATACTTATCATTCTACCCATGGCTCAATCTTTCCAGACTTATTGCTTTACATTGCAGATGTGAATAAGGTAGATATTTTGACAAACTAAACTAGAGTGTTGGAACCGCACTATCTTCAAGCAGTATCTGTAGCATTAGAGAAGTACTACTTGTAATAAGTGATGTTTGCTTCCAAATCTAGAGAGCACATTTCTCCATCCCTCAACACCCCCACAGACAGACATACTTCAGACATTTCAAGAACTGGGGAAAGAAACGGTATCCTTTTAAGACTCCCCTTCCTCTATTACTTCAGGAGCTGTTGCAGTGATTCCAGCTAGAACTAGTATCCAGGACACACAGCTATGAAGTATGGAAATCATACAGGTTTGATCAAGCATTTGAGAAGGCAACTGTATTGTGTATTAAAGCTAATTATCAAGAGACGCTGGTTCCAAAGAATTGACCTCTCCATACCCAGGTTGTGTAACAGATGCACTGTAATAGTGGTTTCAACACTTCTGAATGTTTCAGCACTAACAGAATCAACAGTACACAGAATGGGATGATATGACACATACCACTCACCAGAAAAAAATCCCAGATTGACGAATCCAAATATTATTAAAAAGAAAAGAAAATGAAGGGGAAATAAGAACAAGTGTTAAGTTAGAGAAGTGACAGTATAGAATCATTTCTGGCTAATTTCTTATTAAGACACTTTATTTGGCCAGCATGAAATAAGCAGAATTAGCTGACCTTTTAAAAAAGTGCATTTTGTTAAGTCATATAGTGCAACCTAGACTGTTATTAAAGTATCACATACACTGAAACATAAGTTAAAATATATAGCTGACAAGTTTTAATTTTTTTAAAATGTACATAGAAGTCAACCATTTGGGGGGGGAGGGGGAGGCAAAAATATATACTATTGCAGAGTTACGTGAAAGGTATAATCAGCTACATCTGGTGTCAACATAAACAGGGTAAGCTAGTCAACTAAAATATGAAATCAATGGAGAAGGATCCAATAGAAAAAATAATTTAAAAATTAGTCACAATTCTTCCATAAATACAACCTCTTTATTTCAGCTTTTATTAAAACAGAATGTAAACACATTCATTGATTGTTGTACGACTGCGTGCCTTGAGTCTCAGCCATATTTTGTAGCAATACTTCTTTCCTAAGAGCTTGGGAGCTGTGCCAACAGCAAAATATCTTTTCTTCCATTTAGTGCAGGCTGTATGTATGTCAGCTTTACTGCAGTTTGCCCATAGCAATAGCAATAGCACTTAGACTTATATACCGCTTTACAGTGCTTTACAGCCCTCTCTAAGCGGTTTACAGAGTCAGCATATTGCCCCCAACAATCTGGGTCCTCATTTTACCCACCTCGGAAGGATGGAAGGCTGAGTCAACCTTGCCCATCTTCCTGCAAGGCTGATAAATGGATCTTTCAGCAGGAAAACAGCAAACACATCTGAGAATTTAAAATCTCACCCAAAGTTAAGCACAGGCTAGAGTATGAGATGATGAGGAAATGGAAGGAAGGAAGAAGAAAAATTCTTTGTTGCGTTTTGTGGCTAGTTGAAATTTGAATTGGTCTGTATATACATTCCACTGCCCAATATGCACAAATATTTATATTTCAGAGTCAGTTTGCTGGGATGGTTAAGGCAGAGGTCTTAAACATCTACTATTGGCCAGGGGTCTCCAACCTTGGCAACTGTAAGACTTGTGGACTTCAACTCCCAGAATTCCTCAGCCAGATTCACTAGATGAGGAACTCTGGGAGTTGAAGTCCACAAGTCTTAAAGTTGCCAAGGTTGGAGACCCCTGCTATAGGCCACTGAACTCTTTGCTACAGCCCACAATGGCTCAACAATGACAGGTACTGCTGGAACCCAAATCCTGCTGGACCAGCTCTGCAGACACCTGCTCCCTGCTGCCACCATAGTTATATTTTTAATCCCACTTTTAATGTATAACTCAATACATATTGTGAGCATAAAACAATAACAATATACAAAAGGCTCATCAATGCATTTTGAGCTTGGGGGCAACAGTTAGACTGCGTACGATAGTTTTCACATAAACAATTATAGGTAGTCCTCGACTTACGATGACAATAGAGCCCAGTATTTATGTTGTTAAGTGAGAAATTTGTTAAGTGAGTTTTGCCCCATTTTTCTACTTTTCTTGCAACATTTGCTAAGTGAATCACTGCAGTTCTTAAATAACAAACATGGTTGTTAAGTGAATCTGGCTTCCCCATTGACTTTGCTTGTCAGAAGGTCGCAAAAACTGATCACATGACCCCAGGATACTGCAGCCGTCATAAATACGAGCCAGTTGTCAAGCATCCAAATGTAAATCACGTGACCATGGGTATGCTGCAACGGTCATAAATGCGAAAAATGGTCATAAATCACTTTTTTCAGTGCCGTTGTAACTTCAAACGGTCACTAAATGAACTGCTGTAAGTTGAGGACTACCTGTCCTACATTATTTACTATAAAGAGTTCATTGGGTTCTTTCATGGATAAATGCAGAATGTTGCTCCTACGAATTTTTTTTGTACAAAAATTTAACTGATAACCATATTCCTTACCCTTCTTTACCAAATTCTCCGGATTTTAATGCTTCACCCAGAGGTTCTTTCCCAAGTTTGGTCAAATTCATCTTTGTCTCGAGGGTCATCAGAAACGATCCATTGTACAATATTTCCAGCTCAATCCAAAGTCCTAGAATTGTTGGGAGAACATTATGTTACATATAAACAACAAGAAGTATTTTTCAACAAGTAACAAGTAAGGTTTTTCCAGGAGAAAAATTTGCCACAGGCTGCAAATTACACAGGTGCCTTCAGATTGTTTCCACCTCTTTTTTTAGAAGTCAAGGCTATTATTATAAATGTAAACAGCAATTTGATCGGTAAAGGAAAGCATGATGTAAAGACTTCATTACATAAGTCAGCAGATTTAGAAAATGTTAGCACTCTAATTGGTAATAGTGTTCGTATTCTGCTGTATTGATCTTGCAATTAGATTGTTTCAAAATCATAAGTGTTTCTAGAAAATAAGAGGGTGATTCTTTTTCAAAAAGAGACTTGCTATGGAACGCTCACTTTCATTTTTTTTCATCTTAAGAAAACCTGATGACCAGTTTTTATCCTGTGATACACTATTGTTCAAATCGTAAAATTCATAGATTGCTAGCTTGTGACAGTGGAGCCTCCAAAGTAACACAGGGGAAAGGATGTTTTGTTGCATTCAGACAAATAGAATGTGAGCTCAGTTAACACATACATGCACAAACTTACATTCATTCATGCTGTTGGATGTCTGCATTTCAGTGTGGATAAGAGGCAAATCTATTCAGTAAAATGGAAGTGTAATAATTTCTATACTGCACATTGGAGTAGCACTGATGGCTAACCTTTTTGTTGTTGCGTGCCGAAAGCGTGTGGGGAGTTGCAGTGCCCCTGCAGTTAGTCATAAGGAGGGGTGGAGGGCCCAAATTTTTATTATGTGACTGTAGAGGTGCTGCAATGACCGTAACTTCAAATATAGGTCATACATCCATTTTTTCAGCACCGTTGTAATTTTGAATGGTCACTGAACAAATGGTCGTAAATTGAGGACTACCTTTACAATTGGAGATATGATGATTTCATCAGAGTCAATAGGGCTACAATTTTTGGACTGTTTAAATTTACTTTGTTGGCAGTTAAATTTTCAAAAATTTGTAACAAGAGTTTAAAAATAAAAACTGCTAAGAATTACTATTTTGCCACCAAATTTAAGTAGCATGATCTTTGAAAGCTGTAAATCAAATAAATGCTCTTGCTATAAATGCCCATCCTTGCTCTTTAATATTGTATTCAACAGTTCTAAAAGCATCCAAATATTGCCTTCCAGTTTTCTACAAAAATGCCCCAAATAAATATCCTTATGAACCCGTCTTAAGGGGCAATTAAAAAGCCTATAAGAAGAAACATGAAAGCTGCCTACACCGCCTATGAAAATGTTTCAGCCTTGCAATTTGGATCCTGTCATCTGCCCTGAATTCCATAGGGGGGCATCCATCTATCTGAGGCAGACTAGCAATAACCTGAGTGCAACTGTTTGTAATTGTACTGTTCTGATCTGTATGTAATATCCTGCAATTATAAAGGGGAAAGCTTTAGAGAGCATCTGTGAGGCAGAGAGATAAAACAGCCACATCACAGACTCAAAACATTGTTCTTATTTCGCTAAAGAAAACAGGAAATGAAAAGGATCAGCATCTCAGAGCAGCTGCACCATGTTATTTACAATCAGTTGTGAGGAAGCTTGTCCCTTTATAGCAAACCAAACATGCCAAACCCCTGAGGAAGGGATCACTTTGGAATGTGATATCCGTATCTAGTAGGGATGTGCAAAACTTACCCCTTAATTCTCATGTCGCAATTTTCACTATAAAAAAACCTTACCATGTGGAACATTTCTAATATTCTTGTTTTACAGAATAACAAATATGGATGCATGAACAGGTTCAGAGGGAAGCCATTGGCATAATGCTTAAGGTGTCTGTCTAGGTTCAAATGTACCTTACAGTCTCTCGGCTCTACTTAATTGGTCAATTCACACACTTTCTCCACCAAGCCTATTTTCTAGGGTGATTATTGAGAGGTAAAATGAAGAGAAATTCTCAAGTAAGCTACCACAAAAACCATGGAATATAATAAACTGGGACAGGTGTACTTAAACTCAGATGTGTTTGTCCCCAAATACCTCAAACATTTACCTCAACATCGCAGTAAAGTATGTTAGTATGAAATATAGTGCAGAGCCTTTCTTCATTCTTCTTCTAAGTCCACATTTTTTCCCTTATATTTTCCCTTATATATACCCACAAAAGTATTCCTAAATTGAACATGCTGCAGTTTTACAATTAGGATTGCTTTTCAACTCTAAAGAGCTAAGTAGTAAGTGGCCTCTTTTGTTTCTTTTAAATGTACCTCTAATGGAGACAATAAGCTATTTAATGATATCATCATGCGATATTATATTGGTTGCCTCTGAAATCTTTGTCAAAGCTTCAGTTTCTTTGGAGGAGTAATTCCTGAGAAATGGACGAATTTTTCACTCACTGGAAAAGTACCCAAATCTTTAAAGGGTGAAACGGAATGAGGCAGAAAATAATAACACCCATTCAGGAGTCCTAACCAGTAAATTTATCTTTCAGCACCAAAGATCTGGAATTTGCTTTCATGCCTTATTTTACAATGCCGTGTCTCGGTAACAATCTAGTCAAAGAATAGCCACCAATTGCTCTACAAGGGCTGGAACATTCCTATTGCAGTAAATTGAACGAACCAATTCTACAAATATATCACACTGTTGTTTCACAATGAAAAAATGGTGTTGCTTTTTTTAAAAAAAACCCCACTATCTTGCAATAAGAGCAGATTGAATTCTATTTCTACGATAGGATGAAAACAAAAAAAAAGTCATTCAAACTACAATTCTGTTCTTTGGAGTTCATTAATTTGTACTCAGATGCTGTTTTGACAATTTAATATGGCATTTATATAAAGCAACAGACATGAATAGAGCCTATTTGATTAATCTCCTCCAAAATAGACCCACTGATCAAGAACCAACAAATACATTTTTCCTGTGATTTCAGTTGGTGAAATTCAGTTGCTTTCATTTATGCAATCAGTGAGTTAGCAAGCTCCAAGTACCAATTCTTTTTAATAATGTAATGAAATTAAACAAAAATAATAATTCAAGATCACGGATGCTATAAATTTTTCATTCATGACAAATCCAAATTTTCCAATATCAAGCAATAAGAAGCAGTTGTACTTTAGCTGAATGTTTTATATTATGTTACTAAATAAAAAAAATAGTGTGCTTTTTTTTTATTGGGTTGTTTTTTGTTGTTTGGGCTTTTTAAAAATTTTGTAAGTCACCCAGAGTCTTCTAAAATAGGCAATCGTAATAAATTAAATTATTAAACCACAGATAGTTAGGAAAGATGTCCCCATTTCTGTACAAAATATAAATAATGAATAAAAAAAAGTAATATATTAGGGGAAATTAAAAGATGAGCCCAAATTTGAAAGCTCCCTTTCAAAAATTCATTTAAAATGATAGAAGGAAATACTAGTATCTATTCTTCCCAGTCAAATAATTCCACATCTTTAATGGGCATATCTAGATAGCAATAGAAGAGAATGTACTGTACATAGCTCAGGGGTGCACTGTGGAGTCCTTGGTGCTCTCTGAGCTTAGTGGTTTGTTTGCAGATGTTTCATTACCCAACTAGGTAACATCATTAGTGTATAATTATTGTAAGTGTGAGGTTTGCTCTCTGTTGATATTCAGTAGTTTGCTGTGCCACTTTTAGTTGGGAGTGGTTTTGTAATACCCCTAATCAAGGAAGGAAGTAAACCCTAGCAAGGAAAAAAACTAGCTGGGTAATGAAACAACGACCAACCAAACTCAGGGAGCACCAAGAACTCCACTTCTAGGTAATTAAACAAATAGAAAACATGATTTGCTTGTGGAAGAAAAAAAAAACCTAAGTAAACTGAAGCTCTATGCCACGGCTGTCAAACTCGCGGCCTGCGGGTCAGATGCATCATGCGCTGACCACACCACACCCGGTTTAGCGAAGGGGGAAAAAGTCGCGATACGTCACGGGACGCTGCCGGGACGCTGCGAGTTTGACACCCCTGCTCTACGCAATGAAGCAATCAATTCAAGTAGCATTTACATACATCACTCCTCCCCCATTTATTTATTTACTAAAGAGATTTCTAGGCCAACCCAATCCTAAAAGGAGAGGCAAACACTGAAAACAAAGCTGCAACAATGTTAAAATAAAAGCTACCCAGCCATAGCTTGTAAGAAGGACACCATGCAATAGGATTCCCCACTTTCTTTCAAAATGCAAGGAGGGTTAGGGCTATGTCTGGGGGGGATTCTATAAAAAGTGGGGGCTGTTACTCAAAAAACCTTATTCATGCTATTTGAGCAAAGCATTGCCTGAGATTTATTTATTTATTTATTTATTTTATTTATTTATTTTATAAAATTTATATGCCGCCCAACTCCCGAAGGACTCTGGGCGGCTTACATCATAAAAAATAAAACATATAAAAGCAATTAAAAAAAACATCTATATTTAAAATAAAACACTCACACAACCATGCATGAGCCAATCAGTCCATTATTGGCACCAGGCCAGCCGGAAAAGCGAG
>QLTV01003279.1:207092-221155 GCA_003457575.1 Thermophis baileyi | reverse complement strand
CGCCCTGTTCCAGGCGGCTACTAGAGCCTCAGTGGACAAGGGATTCAGATAATTCCCCAAGCTCATTCTGGAACCCTTCTGGGTCCATCAGGTGTCTGGGGCAGAACCACCTAATCGGTTCCACCTCCCTGCGATGAGGGAGTGGTGCCATAAAGTCTAACTTCAGCAGGGAATGGTCTGACCATGACAAGGGAGATGTCACTATACCCCTTAAATTCAGATCATCTCTCCACTGCCCTGAGAGAAATACCAGGTCGAGTGTGTGTCCCCCCCTATGGGTCGGACCCTGAACTACTTGGGTCAGGTCCATGGTTGTCATGGAAGCCATGAACTCCTGACCTGCTTCCGAGGATTCGCTGAGGGACGGCGATAACACAATACACCACTGTGTGGACCTAAAGATATAACCTGAGCATTCTGAACTGGGCTCGGAAGCCTATTGCTAACCAGTGCAGCACGTTTAAACAGATGTTCCTCTGTGCTGTATCATATCCTCCCTGCTGCGCAGTTGCAGCTTGGATGTTGCATCCAGAAGCAGTCCCATGCAGAAAAAAAATATTAGGGCAGTCTAAGAGAGACATTGTTGGGATTAGAGAACATTCATTGAGTGCACATTATGATTAGGTAACAGCATGATAGTTTTCTATTATTAATGCATCCTACAACATTAAAATTCAACGCAATACCTTTATAATCAATGGTAGGCTTATAGGCTTGAAGGATTTTCGGCAGTGCAATTCCCATGTCCAATTCCGTTAGCCTTAATTCATTCATGAAGTATGGCAACTGGAAGAAGAAAAAAAGTAGAATAAAGCAGTGCTTTCTCTCTTTTCCCAACATTCATGGTGTTTGAATGATTGACACTACCTGGGATGGCCCAGGGCCACGTTAAGATCCCTGGCGGCCCCTGAAAACAATAATCTGGTTTATTAAAGTATTACCTGCACCTTTACTTATCAATAAATCACAGTAAGTATATGCATAATAAAGTGGTAACAATGCCTTAAATGTATTTAATTTTGATGTATGAACGTTTTGTTCTTATTATTCTACTTTTTGAAACTTAAAACATTTTCATAGACCCCTTTCACCCTGCAAAGTTTTGTAGGCCATAGGAGTGTACCTACAAGTAGTCCTCAACTTATTATCACAACTGACCCTGGAATTTTGGTTGTAAGTCGTTGCAGTTGACTCACCATGTGACCGAACTTGATTTTACAAGTGTTTTTACAGTGCTTGTTAAGCGAGTCACCATGGTTGTTATGCAAATCAAGTCATAAGTTTGAATCTAGCTTACCTAGTAGAGTAAGTTTTTTGCCAGAAAACTGCAAAAATCATTGCAAAATGTGATCATATGGCAGTGGGATGCTACAACTGGTTGTAAATGTCAACTGGTTGCCAAGGGCCTGAAATGTGACTAAGTGACGCATAGGGGTGTATGGCAGTCGTAATTTTGAGATAAATACCTTTTTTTCTTAGTCCATCGTAACACTGAACAATCATTAAGTGACTGGTTGTAAGCTGTGGACTACCTGCATTGTGACCAAGGACACAAGGATTCCTCCATTCTGGTCCTTGGGCAGTGCCCTCCACAACCTTTTTAGCTTGGGCTCCAAACAGACCAGAGGCCTGGAGACACTTGCCCATGGTGAACTAGCATTTTGCAAAATGCCAGTCAGACAATATGTGGGCTCTTGAGCACAGTCTTCTGAAAGGTTGGTAGAACTTTTTCTAAATAATGTTCATTGGTCTTTCAAAAGATTGATAGACCTGTCTGACCAAAATAAGAAAAAAAGGTTCCTGCTTGATTTAAACTAGAAGGACATACATTATTGATTCTCCCAAATAAAGAGTGTGTGTGGATTCTCACAAAAAAAGATTGTGTGTGTGTGTGTGTGTGTGTGAGAGAGAGAGAGAGAGAGAGAGAGAGAGAGAGAGAGAGAGAGAGAGAGAGAGCGCACAGAGAGAGCGCACAGAGAGAGTGCGCGCAGAGAGAGCGCGCAGAGAGAGAGCACGTGCACACATGCTCTTGGTGACTGCTTGGACAAATCTTGCAGTTTTCTGGGCAACATTTTTGGAAGTGGTTTGCCACTGCTTTCTTCCTAGGGCTGAGAGAGAGTGATTAGCTCCAGGTCACCCAGTTGGCTTTCTTGCATAAGGCAGGACTAGAACTCATGGTCGCCTGGTTTCTAGCCTGATGCCTTAACTACTACACCAAACTGGCTCTTTTGTCCCAAATGAGAGCATTGCAGGTTTTCTGTTCCTTCTACCAACACATGGTTTTTGGTGCTTTCTACTATTTTTAATTTCTTGAGAGGTGTGCTATTTTGCCTACTCCAATATCGTTCTACATGTTCCACAGAATACCTTTGGGTTCTGCCAGCTGCAGCCACTTGCTGCCAACATTAGTATTCCCTTGCAGCACATATGAATCTGGACATATCAAAGCTGGAGTGAAATTAATAAGAGCTTCCCTTTCTAACTCAAGTGACAGAAAGACCATAAATCTGTTTCCAAAAATAGCCTGGCTGACAGATCAATAGGTGACAGGACTGTCCCAATGTGACATGAAAGCTCCCTCCTCCTTCACCCTGAATATCTTCTCCACTCCATCAATCTGTCAGTTGGTCTATTTCTCAGCACAAATCTACCAGTCTTCTAAATCACCAGTAGCGCTGTGTTCAGAAACATCCTGAGTGACGGATTACCAGCGTGCAGCATCCCTGTGCCAATGACAAGTCACCAGGGAAACCTGAAAAGTGGTTAAATCATCTGCATCAAGCACTCACTCAGATACCAAAGCCTGTTACTACTCCATTTTAAGGAGAGCGATCAGTCCTGCTAGCTAGTGATGGCAGAAGGGGAGGGGGAGAAAACTGAGGAGAATCTACCAATTGCTTTCCTTCATTGTCCTGTACAAGTAGTCCTCAAGTTACAACCCCGATTGGGACCACAATTTCCATTGCTAAGCAAGGTGGATGGTAATACCAATAGCACTTGCTTTACAGCATTCTCTGGGTGGTTTACAGAGTCAGCATATTGCCCCCAACAATGTGGGTCCTCATTTTACTGACCTCAGTGCTGTGTTCAGAAACATCCTGAGTGGCAGATTACCAGCATGGAACATGGAGCATGGAGCCTCAGAAGGATGGAAGGCTGAGTCAACCTTCAGCCGGTCAGGATCAAAGTCCTGGCAGTGAGCAGGGTCAGCCTGCAACACTACATTCTAACCACTGCACCACCACAGCTCCTGTTAAGTAAGTCCATAGTATGACTGTCATACCCAATCTTATGCCCTTTTTTTTAAAGGGAATCACAGCAGTTGTTAAGTAAATTTGGCTTTCCCCATTGATTTTGCTGGATGGAGGCTGATTGGGAACATTGCAAATGGCAATCACATGACCCCGGGATGCTAAAACCATTGTAAATACATGCCGGTTGGCAAGCACCAGAATTTTGATCATGTGACTTTTGGGATTCTGCAATAAATGTGAGGACCAGTCATATTTTTCAGTGCCATTGTAATTTCGAATGGTGGCTAAATGAATGGATGTAAGTCAAGGACTACCTGCAGTGAAGCCACTAGGTTAGGACTTGCAAGTTCTGTTACTAAGGCAAACTGCAGCTCAGTTGTGAGGGCAGCACACACTTTGCTGCTGTTTCAAGCACTGGTGGTATGCACATTAACACTGTAGTGAGCAGCAGCTCAAAGTCAAATAAGAAACCCAGAACTGGCTCTGCAAAGAAAGTAGAGAAATCTTTTTCACTCTCCTAAAGGAATGGCATATAAATCACTATTAGAACCTGTGATGAATAGATGAAGGGCACAAGACATGGACTAAAGGCCCACCTGTTTTCTGTTTCAACAAAACCATCTAGAAGATACTTATTTCTATTAAAAACAAACAAAAAGGGAAGTGGGGCAACACACAAAGGGTTACATCAAACTTGTGAATGACAGTGCCTTGGCATCCATTTAAAAATCTTCAACAATGTGGTGAAATTACCAGCTGGAGGGGAAGGTGCCCCTCTAGAGAGAGTAAAGAGACATTCCAGTTTAGAGTTTGTTCAGGAGAGAATAGTCTGAGATAAAACCTTTAGGTCTATATCTGCTATTTCCCAAGGGAGACAGGCAGTCTGGAGAAATTCTTGTAATATAATCAACAATAAAATATATAGTTGGTCCTATTCACGAGTGGCTCGGGTTGCTTGTGCCTGACAAACAGCGTCTCATAATCCCAAATGTGTCCATAAACCCAAAATGAGTTGCCTGTCTCTGCACTAAGAAAAAAATTAAGGATCTGTCAAAAGGTCTTGTGGAAGAGAGGGGGAAGGGAGAGTACATTTTACTAGATTAATGTATGACTTCGTAATTATAAGCTAGTTGACAAAATGTTCATCTTAAAAATCTTCCTCACCCTGATGTTGTCTCAGTGCATTTGGAGGGCGTCAGACTGTGGAAGGTTGTTCTTAAGAAATGTAGGGATGTCTGTCCTGATTTAGCTGGGGGAATTCTACTTCTTGTCAGTATTGTTTTTCTCCTCACCATTCTGGCAGCACTTTCCTAGCTCTTCTGCTGCTCAAGCTTTAAATAGGTTCTCCGTCTTCCTAGCTCCTAATGGATCACTACTGTAGCAACACTGAGTATAGCAACAAGATCATTACCAAGATGACATGAATAAGAGAGAGGGTGTTTCAATAATTAATTCAACCGACCTAGTGAACTCCACGCAGATTTCCAATATCAGAACACTATTATTTCATGGACATTTGAACAAAATGTTCCTAGCCTTTAGTAGAAAGAACAATAAAAGCTTTGGCTGAGCTTGGAAGGCAAGCTTGTGTGTCCAAAATTGTAAGCTTTAATTCACAGATGCATCAACCAGTACCCACATTGGCTGCAGTTGCTTTTTTAAAAGACGCCAAATGGCTATCTCTACTAAAATATTCAAATGGGAAATTTGTTTTCATGCTAATATACAATCATTCCTGCAGAACAGCATTAGGAAAACTGATCATTTATGCTGCCAGCTAATTTGGAAGTTAGTCCGCTTGTTTCATTTGTGCAATCAAGACACGTAGAGGAATTAACTGAATGGGACACAGCTGAATCGCAGCACCACCTTGGGTCATACATTTTCATTTAAAACTCATTTAGGGGAACAGAGAAACAAAAACAGTGCTTGGATCATTTATTATTCAAAGGTCTGCAGACTGGGGGCACAAACAACACCTATCAGAATCTCTGCTTTTGGCTCTCTGATAACTCTGATAGTCCTGAAGATTAATGCTTGGTGTGGAGAAATATTTCACTCATATGAAAATCCTGAACGAACAACCAACTCTTGAAATAACAGGCAGACTGTTGCAGACTGATGGACCTGACTGAAGCCAACGCACAAGCATTGAGTTGTGCACAACAGGTAAATGGTTGCTGGAAGAATTATTGTTGAAAATCTAAAAAGGAGGACAAAACTATGCTTATATTATTAAATAAAACTTATTTTGGGGGTTCTTAAAGGGGGAAAAGGGACGCAGTGGCTCAGTGGCTAAGATGCTGAGCTTGTTGATCAGAAGGTCAGCAGTTCAGCGGTTCGAATCCCTAGCGCCGTGTAACGGGGTGAGCTCCCGTTACTTGTCCCAGCTTCTGCCAACCTAGCAGTTCGAAAGCACGTAAAAAATGCAAGTAGAAAAATAGGGACCACTTTGGTGGGAAGGTAACAACACTCCATGCACCTTCAGTGTTGAGTCATGCCGGCCACATGACCACGGAGACATCTTCAGACAACATTGGCTCTTCAGCGCAGAAACGGAGATGAGCACCGCCCCTAGAGCCGGAAACGACTAGTGTGCATGTGCGGGGGAACCTTCACCTTTAAAGGGGGGAAAGTATCAGATCTCCTGTCGAGCCCCAGCCCGGGGCTCGCCATACCTGGGGGGGATGTGGAAATCTCCGGCCTGTTTGTGGGAATTAAAGCTGGGTTTTGCCACGTTTGAGTGTGTGTCCTGGCTCCCTTTGTTCCTACCAGGTCTGGCCTAGACCGGCTGAGAGATCATCTCCATGAAGGTTCATTTAGTACTTTTGAGTCAAGGCAGAAAAGGGAGCAGGCCTATTGCATTAGAACTGCAAAGATTACCATATTTTCTCTCAAAATGTTTCTGTTCTTGACATTCCGTTTTCTTTTCCCTCCCAATCCTTTTATGACATATCTTTTAGGATGTCTGTCTAGGGCAAGGACTACTATTACTAATTTTTGTAACCTGTTCTAGAAGTTTACTTCAGCTAACAAGTGGAATTAAAACCAGTTCAAATAGAAATAAAATGATGTTCCCTCAGGAATTAGAAAGACAAAAGTAGAAAACCTCTAGAAGCATTTAATCTTCCAAAAGTGTCCAGAAACCACCAAGAGTCTGACTAATAGTTATGATAAACATGCCAAGCAATTTTATGGTTCAAGAAAAAACAGACTAGTGTAGTCCCTGTCAGGTTGCTTGACAGCATTCTGCACTGCCAGCAGACTGAAACTCTATAACAGTTTCCTTCAAGAACGGGCTACCCAAACAGATGGTAGAAACTTAGGAAAATATTCCTACCTTTATTTTGCTGAGCTTCATCTGTATTTTCTTTGACACCAAGTCAGACCAATATTTCTCTCCCAAGAAATCCCAAAAGATTCTTCCCAGCAGAGCATTGATCCAGGCTTCCTGTTCTTCATCTTCACTATGGGAGGTGGTTAGCAACTGGCGAGAGATTAAATAAAAACCAAAAAACCTCACTTTTAATAAGTTTCACAATGCTACTACTGAATATATAAAGTGAACAGTTAATTTTAACATGTTTATTGAAATAATTGGTTTTTTTTGTACTTAACAGCAAGTTAAAAATATTTCACATGAATGAGTCTAATATATTGTCCAAGGTAGTCAGCTGATGCTTCAATATGTAAATCACCAGTGTAGGAGGAATAAAGCTGGAAGCTAAACAGGCTGAAGAACTGGGGTCCCAGAAACAGAAACCAAGCAGAGCCTTGCCTCAATTCAGCCCATGAAGACTTTGACACCAATTTAAAATCAATCATCCAGTCTCTTCAGGAGAGTAGCATCAGCTGTGTTTCATTAAAAGCTGGCATTCTTTCCCATCATAAACATTTCTATGCAACAGCAATCAGAAGTTGGAAAAAAGTTTTGATCTTATGCACTTTCATGTCCGGTTTCAAAGCTTCTTCCCCAGGACATTCCTTTGACAGGATCTGACAATGGTTTCTGCTTTGCCCAATGATCACAGTAGCTTTTAGTAAGGAACCTTGTGCCTTCTTAATCTTGGATCAGACTGGAACGGAGTCTTTTCTCAGTGATTCCACTGTGCTTCCATTAATCTTGAATTGAAGCTTTTAACAGATTTCCTAAAACTTTTGGGTAAGAGCAATATGCCATATGTGGGATTGAGAGGACATTTTCGCAAAATGTCTGTAGTTAACAAATGGCAGAAGACCATGGCCAGGCTATCTGAAAGTTAGGGGGAAGACCTATGCATTCCCCATTATCTCTAACTTCCCAATTGCTGATAAAATGAAGGCCAGTTTCCAACTGCACCTTATCAACAAAAATACAACTCAAGATGCCTGGGTAGCCTTGGTCTTACCAATTGGACTACTATGTTTGGAACATGGCATTGGGCTATGGTTGTTATCAAAGGGCCACATTGGTGGTGGCAAACACTCACCTTAAAACGTAAGTCAAAATGACTGAAGAAGTCCAAAATGGATGTCTTATTAAAATAGCAAAATTACAGCAATCATTGGGCTCCCAACTAGCTGAAGCTAGCACTGATACTGATCAGAGAAGATCTTCAGGTTTGCAAAGAATGGAAAGGGTATAAACACAGTTCAGTCTCCTCATAGGAATACTTTACAACTGTAAATTGTAAATAATTTACAAAGAAATTGGATGGGGTTGCCCAAGGCATCTTGGTTGTCCTCCTATCTGATAACAAGAGCATTTTGTATTGCTATGCCAGCTATAGCTTAACAATAACACAAATGCCATAATAATTGCCTTTTTGTGTGTGTTATTTTAACCAGATGACCCTCATTGCATCTCAGGGGGAGCATAAAGGCATTCCCTATCTAAATCTTTGAGGAAGTTGCCATTGTAAAGGTATGTAATTGTAAATCAAAGCCATCCATCACTTAGGAAGGACATATGCCTGAGGGGGTTGGTTTGAAAGGAACAGAAAAAAGCTTCAACAGTTAAATCAATTGTGACTGACCTGTATCCAACAAAGAGAGGGGATAGAAAAAATTCAGAGATCCAGCTAATACAAGTTATTGAACTAATACAAATTTATGCATAGACATATAAGATTAGTTATGCAGATTGAAGTATAAAGAATAGACCTCTCAATGTTGCCTCCAGATAACAAACAGGGCCTGTTGTGGTTATTGTTTGGGAAAGTTGCTCATGCCAGAGCCTTGTTTGTGAGAGATTAAATATGTGGGTCTCTGGATGTTAATTTAAATTTAAGTGCAACTATGAATCAGAAGCAGGTGCAATTCTTGTTGATTGTGTGATTCTATTACTGACACCACCACCCCCGCCAAGCATTATATTCTCAGAATCAGAGCTGGATTATGCACAACAGCCTGAATAAGTCAGCTTGTGTTTCAGACCTAGAAAAGGTGGCTATTAATTCAGGATGGAGGCAAAACAACCCTACGAATGACTGCAGGTAGGAACTGCTATAACAATAAAGGAAAGGGTAGTTGGATGTTAGTAGGAAGGCAAGATAGTATCTATATGTGCTGCCTTAACACCAACACTCTCTGCCAACCTTGATAACATGGCTAACATGCTGTTAATAAGTACCAGATTAGTTAACAGAAAAATGTTTGTATCCACAATATCTTCCAAGAAGTATATCAACTTTGCTTACTTAACTGGTTGATAGAAGGGACTTGTATTAGTCTTTTACAAATGCACACCCTGGTTTTAAGTGTGTGTATCAACTGGAGCTTCCAGGTACGGGGAAAAGGATGTTTTTAATTTCTAAGAAAGTCATTAATCTGCTGAAGTAACCTGGTCTGCATTTCCATTGTGCTGGAAAAATGAGACAGGACTGAGATTGAGCTGTTGTACCCTCTACCTCACTGCTCAAGAGCTTACCTCACTCACTATGGAAAATATACAAGCGTCAATAGTGGACATTACACACAAACAAGGAGAGAAAAGGATCATAAATAAGTCACATTTCATAAACAGTACCGGTATTCAAGACTGTCCCAAGTAAAACAGAAGAGACTGTATATAGGGTATGCAAAGGGTGATCTTCATAGAATTTAATTTGGATGGGGTAAATCTAATACCTGCTCAGTACACAAATTCAAAGTAAACATTTCCACAAAAGATTATTCTACCCTCTGCTTGAACATATTCAGCAAAAGGGAACTACAGTTTTTCTGGGCAATTAGTTCCACTGTCAAGCTGCTCTTTTTGACAGAACAAGATTTCCCAATATAATAGCTGCCTTCTTGTAATTGAAATCCATTATTCCACCTCCTACACTCTGGAATGAGAGAGAACAGGTCTTTATTATCATTTACTGATCTGATTATACCAGACCTTTATTTTGTACAACTTAAGACAGGGTATGTAATGCTTCCTCCTATTAGCCTCACAACAACTACCTACTGAGGTGGGTTATGCTGAGTGTGTGTGACTGGCCCAAAATCACCCAGCTGGCTTTCATGCCTAAGGGAGTGCTAGAACTCCCAGAGTCCCAAATACTAATCCAGCCTTTTAACCATTACACAAACTGGCTCTTTATCTTTTGAGTGACATCTTTCAGCTATTTGAAAATTGTAATCATATTTCCCGTATCCCAAACCTGTCTGCTTTCTCAAGGCTAGGTCTTAGAATCTTTCTTCATAGTTTCTAGATCCCTAGAAATTGTGATTTCTAGGGATCTAGATTGTGATTTTCACTGTTCTGCTCTGAATCTGTTTCAGTTTTTCTAAACATTTTAAAAACGTGGGGCCCAGAAACTGGACACAATACTTAAGTACCGTGACCAAAAAAACTGAAATGATTTCTTCCTGTGAATTTAGAACATATTTCTGTTAATCAGCCTAAAATAACTTGTGTTTTGAATAAATACTTGAGTACACATCTTTTTACAATCGTTTAAGTCCCAATTGTTATAATTCTGTTTCTATTAAAAAGAACAGTTGTTGCAATATTTTTAATTTTGCTCTCTAACATCAAAGTAGTTCTATTGATGGGTAGTCCTAGAAGTGTAAGAACTAAATGAAATATCTACTGTTGCAGAGTTCTTTTAAGCTGCATCAAAATAATGTTGAATGTTGAGAAAGTGAGCATACCGTAGAAATGTTATTAGCCCCACGCTTCTTTGGGAACAAAAAACAGCCCCTGCCCACTTGAGCTTAGCAGACACTACAAGGTAAATCATAACACCTCAATCAAGAATATTTAAAGAATATACTTCACCTTTTTCACAGCTGTGGGGCTGCTGTCAGCACTGAGAACAGGACTAACCGTAGGGCTTGGGTGTTCTGGCGGAATGCACCTTGCCATGTACACATTATAGTCTAAAAGTATTTTCTGCCTGATGTTGGAACCCAGGTCCTTCAGCTTTGGCTGAGGAAGGATTTCTTCTACACTTCCTTTACTGCTGCTGCGGCTGTGAATCCCAGACTGGCTATTGGATTGACTATGTCCTGGCAAGAAGCCTGAATACAATAAGAAGGAAAAACAATGGGTAAAGCATCAATACATACTCAAATATGGAACATAAGAATGAAACAGAATGAAAAACGGAAGATTATGATGTCAATACTCAAGCAAATTACAAGGTTGTCAATATGACAAGGCGGTAAACATACACTGTGATTTAATCTATTCATTATGAAAGTAGACACATTACTATTCCACACAATCAGGGGTGAAATCCAGCAGGTTCTGAGAGGTTCTGGAGAACTGGTAGCGGAAATTTTGAGTAGTTCGGAGAACCGGCAAATACCACCTATGGCTGGCCCCAGGAATGGAGATTTTGCAGTATCCTTCCCCCTGGAGTGGGGTGGGAATGGAGATTTTGCAGTATCCTTCCCCTGCCACGCCCACTAAGCCATGCCCACCAAGCCACACCATGCCCAACAAGCCATGCCCACAGAACCGGTAGTGAAAAAAATTGGATTTCACCACTGCACACAATCTATTCAAGGTTATACTGTATAATAGTTTTGACTTTAATGTAAACCACAGGAGATATCACTTTGTAGCCTTCAGTTGTTGTTGAATTCCCAGAGCCACAGCCAACATGGACAATAGTGAAGTATGCTGGGTATTGTATTGTAGTTCAATAACATCTGGAAAGCCACAGGTACTCCCCCTGCCCTCTGCTGTTCTATGGCAAATGGTAAGTAAACTATCTGGTCATACATCTTTTTCAGTACCATATATAAAGACACCAATCCTTAATTTAAAACAGGTTTTGGCAATGTTTACAAGAAACTGAAAATAAATCATAATAAATAGAACAGAGAGAATTTTAGAGGAAAGAAGACAGCCAAGGATGTAAAACTCTGCACCGAATCTGATATGCTGAACAATTCTAGACTAGAAAAGAACCTAAATGTAAGCAAAGCTAAAAATCCAAGAATCATGAATGTCAGCAAATAAAAACACAAACACACTCACACCCACCAGTCTCAATTTAAAAGTTTTACAAGACTGAGTAGGTGGAATCACTTTCAATTATCATTCCCACTTCTGTGAAAGGGTTTTTCATAAACTGGGTTAAGAGGAAACATTTCTGAATTAGACTTCAGCTTTTCGGAAGCTTGCCATAAGCTTGGCCAAACGTTTATATATAAACAGTGCAAATATTTTGCACACAGATGACTTGAAGGTTGATTTGGAATAAAGGCAAAGACTTTGTAAATTGTGTTTGAACAATCTGCATTGTGTTTAATGAAATACATTTCAGTTGTTTTAAAAATAAAAACTGAGATATTACTTCCCTAAACATCTTCTGTAATTATTGCTGTATTAAATGCTCAAAGGTTCAATTATGGCCAAATATCCAGGCCCTACTAACTTTAAAGAGGTAGTTTTAAATTTTTTGGTGAGCCACAATCCTAAAAATGAATGTTCAAGAAGTATTATAAAAAAGAAGGTATAGGGGACGTGTAGTAAAAGATGAAGAATTATATTAACCATTAATTGCTGTATTATATATATCATATTTAAAGATTTGAGAACTTTGGAAGGAAGTCTAATATTCCTATAATGTTAAAACATCATAAAATCATACCATTATGAATCATGATAACTGAACTACATATTTAGTATTAATAAAATAAAATAAAGTCTCTTCAAGAAACAACCTTTAAAATACTTTTGCCTAAAATGTATGTGTATTATTTCTGGAAATATATTGGAGTCTCATATCATTTTAAATTATTGTTTTGCAAGAAAAAAAAATCAAAGACAGATTAATTCCATGTTTACTCAAATCAACCACTTATATAAGGCAGGGCATTAGAATGCAGTTTTGTTAAAATTTAATGTCTTTAGAAGACATTTAGCATTCCTTGATGAACTCAGTGAATAGCAGAGTTCTTTCTTAATCATGCAATAGCAATAGCACTTGACTTATATACCACCGTATAGCGCTTTACAGCACTCTCTAAGTAATTTACAAATGTCAGCATATTGCCCCAACAATCTGGGCCCTCATTTTACCGACTTCAGAAGGATGAGTCAACTTTGAGCCCCTTCAGGATCGAACTCCAGACTGCGGGCAGAGTTAGCCAGCAATCCTGCATTCTAACCACTGCGCTACCAGGGCTCCAGATTAATCCCAATTAACCTTTAATAAGGTGATATTTTGACATTATTACACAAAGTCTCAATAGAATAAGCAAACAGATTCCTACCTGACTTGTTTCCCCAAATGACAATTGGCTTTTTTTCTTCAGATTTTAATTTGTGGGCGACAAGGAATCTCCTAAACCATTCTTCTTTCTCTCGACCTGTCCTTGCAAATAAATAAAGCACTTGGTTCTTCTGGGTCCCAGACTTTGCTCCATCCTGAGAGGGTTTCCAGATTTCTTCACTGCTTAGGTTTTCCTTTTCTACAGAGATTTTTTCTTCTGAGGTTTCTTTATCAGTTTGGGCTTTGGACATGAAATCGTCTTGTCTCCCAAGCTCAATGCAGATTGGGTACTTTTTATTCCAGACTCGTTTTCGAGCCAAACTTTTGGGAACCAAATAAATCTGCAAACCAAGTTGTGAGAGAGTTTCACATTTCATCTCATTAGAAAAGAGAATACAGAATACTAATGCATTGCCATAATCAAAGAAACAATCAAGTCAAAACAACGTTGGGCAAGCTGCCTGCCCAGGATTCAGGAGTGATAAAATATGGATTAGGAACTGTAATTCTGGAACAAATAATATTTGGGCTTCTTTTGTATTTTCTTTGACAGGTTGGAAATAGCAATAGCAATAGCACTTAGACTTATATACTGCTTTACAGTGCTTTACAGCCATCTCTAAGCGGTTCACAGAGTCAGCATATTGCCCCCAACAATCTGGGTCCTCATTTTACCCACCTCGGAAGGATGGAAGGCTGAGTCAACCTTGGTGTGAAAGACTTGGTGTGGGGCAAATCCCTATTAGCTCTTTTTTTTTTTTTGCTACTAGACTTCCTTTCCTGCAAAAATCTGGGAAACAAGGCTTAAGGAGTATGGTGGTCTGAAGAGCAGCCATAGCAAGTTTTATGGGAATGAGTGCGCATGTGCGCCGAATAATTGCTACCTGTAATTTCATCAGCAATCATAAAGCATGCAATCTTACAAATCAACTGAACTATCCAATGTTTATTTTAAACCATTTTATTCTGGTTATACAAATTTATTTTATTTATTTATTTATTTTATAAAATTTATATGCCGCCCAACTCCCGAAGGACTCTGGGCGGCTTACATCATAAAAAATAAAACATATAAAAACAATTTAAAAAAGAAAGGGGGAAAAAAAAAACC
>QLTV01003279.1:183834-200932 GCA_003457575.1 Thermophis baileyi | reverse complement strand
CTAGGTACACCCATATTACACCTATACTCCGCGAGCTGCACTGGCTTCCTATTGGTCTCCGGGCACAATTCAAGGTGTTGGCTATTACCTTTAAAGCCCTATATGGCTCAGGACCAGGTTATCTTCGAGACCGCCTTCTGCCACATAGCTCCCAGCGACCAGTAAGATCCCACAGGGTTGGGCTCCTCCAGGTCCCGTCAGCTAAACAGTGCCGGCTGGTGGGCCTGCGGGGGAGGGCCTTCTCTGTGGCTGCTCTGGCCCTCTGGAACCAGTTACCTCCTGAGATCCGGACCACCCCCACCCTGCTGGCCTTCCGGAAAGCGGTGAAGACCTGGCTCTTCCTGCAGGCTTGGGGCCGTTGATCTCGCCTCTGTAATTGGCAGTGTCCGGCCATGAAACGGTGTGTATGAGTTTTTAAATTGTTTTTAAATGTTTTTATTATGTTTTCTTTTAATGGTTTTTTATATTGTTGTGAGCCGCCCAGAGTCCCTTGGGAGTTGGGTGGCATACAAATTTAATAAATTCAATTCAATTCAATTCAACACAAGAGAAGAACCTCTCTTCCCTGGTTCAGTCAAAATGAAGTTAAGCTAGAGCCTTAAAGGCATTCACAACAACAACAGGTGAATTACACCTGGAAACATATTCCTATAATTATATGATGAGGAAAGTGCCAATATGCAGTAGGGGGTCATCCCTTTTTTTTTTCTGTTAACAGTCTTCAAAATGGCTATTTCCTTTATATGTTTAGGACCTCATATTCCGCAGATAAGACTATATTGCACAATTAAAGCTGAACTGTAGCATTTTCCCACCTGCCTCCAGGTGTGCTTGAGAAGTTACCAAGGGTGACCATTTGAGAGCACTTAGCCCTATCAGATCTGTCACTGGCTCCCCTGGGCAACTTACCAATAACAGATTGAACAATGGAAGTCAGGTCTGCTCACACCCAGGCTCCATTGCTTCCTGGATAAAGTCTCTTTCAAGGCTACAAACCATTAAGAGATCCTTACAAGGAACAAGGAATCAGTTATTTTTTCTTCTTCTAGTGCCACACCTAGAGTTTGAACTGAAAACTTCCCCTGCAACAGTTGCATTTATCAGTACTACTTTGAATTTCAGAAGCAGTTGGTGCTCTTTATCAATGGCAATATGCCACACAATTTATTTACACACATATGGACCAGGGCTGCTACAGCTCTTTTCAATTATCAAGAGCTACTTTGCTTGAATAGTTCTACCGGACACAGTTAATCTAGTGCAGGGGTGTCAAACTCATGGCCCACGGGCCGGATGCGTCACATGCTGCCCACGCCCACGCCCAGTTTAGCGAAGGGGAAAAAAGTCACGATACGTCACATGACGATAACGTGACAATGCGAGTTTGATACCCCTGATCTAGTGGATTGCTATATTCCTCTAAACTGGTGTTTACCATATACAGGTAATCCTCAATTTACGACCACAATTGAGCCCAAAATTTATGTTGCTAAGTGAGAAATTTGTTGAGATTTGCCCCATTTTACGACTTTCCTTGCCACATTTGTTAAGTGAATCACTGCAATTGTTAAGTTAGTAACACAGTTGTTAAATGAAGCTGACTTCTCCTCCATTGACTTTACTTGTCAGAAGGGTCACAAAAGGAGATCACATGACTCCGGGACACTGCAACAGTCGTATGAGTCATGTTGATCATGTGACCACAGGGATGCTTCAACGGTCTAAGTGTGAAAAGTTGTAAGTTCGAACGGTCACTAAATGAACTGTTGTAAGTCAAGGACTACCTATATGTTAGGCTACAGTTGCCAAAATCGCCGGCCCACAGCAGTGCGTACTGCCTAGCAGTAATGTGAAAACTAGGCGATGCTCAGAATGCAAAGGTCAAAAAGTGGTCCAAAGTATGTAGGGCAGAGTGTCTCAACTTTGGGAACTTCTAAGCCAGCCATTCCTTCAAGGTGCATAATCCCAGGTAAAAGATATATTCATCTTAAAATAATTGCAGAGAGTTATTACATTCATATCCTGCATATTCTGAACTCTATTTTTGCCAAGGTATGCAAAGTGCCACACAACCCAAGTAAATATACCATCCATAGGAAAAGATTATTCTCCAAGGATACATGAATATATGAATCATACAGAATGACACTTGTAATCCTAATAAACCTGTTCCAGGAAACAACCAACCTAGAAATATTATGCAAATCCAATCAAGAAAAGTTTAACAGCATTCTGAACTCTTGTCAATAGTAATTTGAGGGTTTGGGGCTGCACACAAGATTTGATATAAAAAAGAACAATAATATCCACTGACATAAAACAAAATATTGTGCTTTCTTTCTCTGATAAAGGTCATTCTACTGTTTTATTTGTGCTTTTCCCCTTCTCTGTTCTCACCCCTATTCTCTCTTTTTTCATCAGTAACCATACAACAACCATCTGTACAGCTATGAAGCCAAAATATTTCCCTAGAATTCTTCATGTTATTATTTGGTAAACTGTTTTTTCTTTCAGTCCTTACTAAAATAATTAGAATCCATAGAATAACCTCAGAGTGAGCGCTGGAGGGTAAATTATTGTGGCTTCATCCTATTTCTTTGCTTATGTATATCAAATTAACTTATTAATTTATAGAACTTCTAATTTTCATCTAATTCTTCTCCTATGTTTGTAGGGTATTTGCAGAGCTACTAATTTTCTATGGGAAAGTACCGTATTTTTCACTCCATAAGACGCACCTGACCATAAGACGCACCTAGGTTTAGAGGACGAAAACAAGAAAAAAAATATCAGGCGGATCCTGAGAGGACCACAGATAGGTGTCCTCTCATGTGCCAGCTCTGCCTATTGACTCCTGCACTGCGGAAAAGAGACAGAAGAGGCAGGCAATGACTAAGACAGAAGAGGCGAGGTTCAGCACTGTAAAAGTGTGTCTTATGGAACGAAAAATACGGTAAATCTTGAGTTCATTTTGAATTATTCCACAAAAAGAACCAGAAATATCAATTCCCTAACCAGTAGGCCAATTGTACATTAATCAGCTGTGCACCCATAACACTTCAGTTAAGTCATGGTGCCTGTCTTCCAGAATGAGGTTCCTCCTGAGATCCTTGATAATGTCCCAAAGGCTTTTAAAGAACTGGCTCTTCTCCCAAACATTTGGTGGTTGAAACTCCTTGTGGGTGTTGGACATGTTTGTGTTGTTTGCCATCTTGTTACTGTTGTATTCTAGTTTTAATTGCATGTTGCTCTTTTTGTTTTTATGCTATGAGCTGACCTGAGTTGACTGGAGTGAGGCAATGCCTGCCAAATTAAATAAATAAATAAATAAATAAATGCTCCTTTGTATCAGCTCTTGGCTGCATGTATGTGAGATCACATGGGAATGGAGGTATACCAGCAGTACTTCTATATACAGAAGCTGACCGTATTAATAGCTCCATGGTACTTCCACGGTGATGAAAGGACAATACTCTCCAACCACAAAAGACAGCAGCAAAGTTGAGAGAGCAACAGGATATGATACATAGCAGATACAGAACAAGGGGAATACCTTGTTGTTAATGATAGAGCATGTAGAATAACAAGTGTTTAAGATACATATAGAGAAAAGAAACACAAGTCAAAACATGATTTTACATTTTCTTTCATAAAGTTTAATAGCAATTCACATCTATCAAAAAGAAACACCATCATTTTAGACACTAAAATAGTATCCTGGGATTCTGTTTAAGGAGGCAGTTCTTGTAGGCAGAACTTTCTATTTTGCTGCCCCAGCAAATCTGCACACCAGGCTTATCACAGAAACATGGAAAACTGAACAATGCATTTATACAAATTGCATAAACCTCTTAAAAATCAAATCATGGGCACCACTGGAACAGTCTTTTGAGGGGAAGAAAAGATTCTAAGCCTTTTTATAAGGAATACTAGAATTAACTTTCAGTACGCAGATTAAATTCATGCCTATGCTTGCACAAGCCTTCAGCATTTAAGAAGCATACATTATTAAAAATAGTTATTAAAAACATTTTTTCAAATATTATACTACACTATGTGAGTTATAATTATAGTAAATGAAGAGTGAGTAGTGTGTGGCTTTCCAGACGTTTCTTGTATTAGATTTTCCAGAACTTCTAACTATTGGCCATGTTGGCTGCAGCTGTTGGGAATTGGAGTTCAACAACATCTGGAGGGCTATAATTTGCCCATTCTTTACATGAATTATTTGTAAATCCCTTCCTTTTAATCAATAGTCACTGTCTCTTCTAGACCTAGTCCACTTCAATTTAGCATCCCATAGAATTCCCCAACCTAAATACGACAGCTTGTGTGTTGCCAAAATACAGATATTTTGCCATGTTGTTACCACGATGTAGTCACAAGTTAGGAATATAAATTTTTTGGGGGGAAAAAAAATCTAATATGAATAAAGGGATCAAGCTTACATGCTGTGAAAAGCAGTATTGTTCCCAAAATAATCTCTAAAGACTGCTGATATTCCATTTGGCTGCAACTTGGGACATCCAAATATTTAATCAAAAGAGTCTAATTTGAATGTGAAAAGTATTGATATGTACTGTAATTCTATTTCATCTGAGGTTTCGGAATGAACAGGGGGAAGGACAAGCTAACAAAAAGCCGTACTATTTTTTGTGGGATATTGAAGAAAAACATAGTGAGTGCGAAATCCCAAAACAGGATGGGATAAATCTATGCTTAACAATTTATATAAAAACGTTTTGAATAGAGAGAGAGATACATCTTCATAAGCATTCATTTTTATCTGAAAAAGTATATGAATACTAAGAAAATTGTTGGAAAGCAAAGGTTATGCATGGAGAGTGACTGATTATGAATTTTCATACTTAAAAAAGTTGGAAAAACCTAGATCCGTGATGGTGAACCTATAGCATGCATGCCACAGGTGGCACGCAGAGCCCTCTCTGCAGGCATGCAAGCCGTTGTCCCAGCTCCACTGCGCATGCGCGCGCGCCTCCCGCCGGCCAGCTGGTTTTTGGGTCTCTGCCACGCATGCACAGGGCGCATGCACAGGGCGCATGCGGGAGGCGCACGCATGTGCGGGGGGTCGTGCATGCATGCATGGGGGTCGTGCGCATGTGCGGGGGTCGCACGCACATGCATGGAGGGAGGGGGCATGCGGGGGTCACGTGCACATGCATGGGGGTGCGGGGGGTCGCGCATGCATTGCATTATGGGTGCGCTTTTCACACGCAGCGATGAAAAGGTTAGCCGTCACTGACCAAGATCATCCATCCATCCATCCATCCATCCATCCATCCATCCATCCATCCATCCATCCATCCATCACTTCAGTGTATAAGCCATTCCATTTCAAGAGAATCCATGTGATTTACACTAAGTTTTAATAAGACACTAATATTTAATAAGATGAGAATCAAAAATCAATACAAATATTACCAATCAGTAGATGTATTACCATGTGAAGATAGCATGATAGTAAATACTATGTATCCAACTGCCTTTTTGAAGATCCATGTTTTTACGGCTCTCCAGCAACATAGTAAGAACAGGAGGGACATCATCAAGCAGGCTCAAGCTGAGAATCCCTGGAGATGACATTCTCTCAATAATGGGGCTCTCAACAAGCTGTCTTTACTGGGTTGGCAAATTCAACTCAAAGAAGGTAGTCTGTCCAAGCCATGAGCCATACAGGACTTTAAAGCTTATAATCAGCCCACTGAATTGCATTCAGAAGCTAACTGCAGCTCCCATAGCAGCAATGTTATATGATAAACACATCTACAATTGGTTTGGCCACTCTGAGCTGCACCAACTGAAGTTTCTGAACAGTCTTCAAGAGAGTTCCATGTAGATCACAGCCATAAGGTGACAAGGGCATAAGAGAGTAAAGCCTCTTGATTCAGGAAATACCACAATTGACACACAAAATATAACTGTGCAAAGGCCTCCCTGGCCGTGGCCTGTGCCTGTTGTTCAAGCAGAAGCCATAAGTTAAAGCAGACCCCCAGGTTATGGGTTAACTCTGCTTGGGGGAGTGCCACCCTCCAGTCAACTTCCAGATCCTTTGAGTTCTGTCTTAACAACTTTCATTCACCCTGTCTTGATAGCATTCAGTGGCCCAACAGACAATCTTCTGGCTCAATTTTCCTAACAGGGACTGAGTCTCTTCAATGCTCTTCAGTTATTCATAAATGCAGTAAGAGTGGAGAAGAAAGCTTGTTTTACTGGTCTTACTGCCACAGTAAATGCTAGAATGACCCAGGGGTGGGCTGCTGGGGGTTCGGGAGAACCTCTAGCTAAGATTCTGTGCAGTTCGGAGAACCCCCAAATTCCACTCCTGGCTGGCCCCGCCTACCCCACCCCGCCCCTCCCAGGAGTCCCCACGAGGACCCGTTTTGGATGCAGGTAAGTGCAGGGCGCGTGCGGAGGCTCGGGGGAGGGTGAAAAACAGGCCTACCGGAAGTTCGGTAAGCCATCCACCAAGTACCGTTTTCGCCCTCCTGGAGGCTTGAGAAAAGCCTCTGGAGCCCGGGGAGGGCAAAAACATCCCCCCCCGCCGTGGTGCAGGAGGCCGACCCACCATGGCCACGCCCACCCAGCAACCAGGCAGAGAACCTCTTGCTAAAATTTTTGAAGCCTACCCCTGGAATGACCTCTTATCCATGTTCAGTTAAATTCATTATTCCTCTTTACACAAGTGTTGCTCTAAGCATGTCTTCTGTCACTCTATTTCCATGGATCAGCAATGAAAGAGAGACTGCTCAGAAGCCATCCACCAAGTACAGTTGTCAGTTAGGTATCTAGCTATGTCAGATGGAGGTGGTACATCCATCCTTGTTCTCCTTGATCTTTCATTGGGTTTCACTACTTCACAGCCACAGTATCCTCTGGGGATTGGAGGTGGGGAACACTATCTTACAGTGGTTTGCTTCTTTTCTCTGGGGCTGATTTCAACCAGTGTTGGTTGAAGGGGAGAGATTTCTTCCTATGCCTTTCCTCTGTGGGGACCATTATGTGCCATCAAGTTGCTATTTTCTCCTAATGACCATGTAGATATTAGGGCGCTGGAGGATTTTACTCACTCTTCCTTCTTCTTCAATATCTACAGTATATGGAATTTCTGGGTAAGGTCATCTACTGCTTTGGGATTCGGTCTCATCAGTACACGTAGTCCTCGAGGTACGACAGCTCTTTTATGACTATTTGAAGTTATGAATGCACCCCAAAAATGTACTTACAACAGGGGTTCAAAATTGTGACCAACAAGAAGCCTGTGCAGTCATGTGACCTGGATTCAGTCATTTCTGAAGTAGCAGCCATTTTTAGACCCGTGACTCCTTTTGGGACCCAGAAGTCACCTGTGGTTACCACAGGCAATTTCCGAGGTCCATGTGGTCTTGTGCATTTTTTCCCCATCAGGGACTTTGCAGCTAGCATGCTTTTATTTTTCTCCTCATTGCTGCCCTGTGGAGGACCAAAGGAGTGAATCTCTTGTGGCTGTTCTTGTTGCTTCTTTCGTTGTTATCGCCTTGAGAACTGGAGTACTGTAATTGCCTTTGTAAATGCTTTAAAATTTTCTTTTACATTATAGTACTGAGCGTGTTTGTAAGTACTTTACAAACTACTGTGCTTATTTGTAAGTACTTTACAAAGATGAAGACTTTTTTTTATTACTGTATTTGTTTGTGCTTGATTTGGAACTGTTTGCAGAAATACTAGCTGGTGTCTACAGAAAGCAGATTCAATAACTGTAAAGTCCCTTTGTATTCTAATGCATCGTGTTTGCATGTGCTTTGAGATTGCTTGCAGAAAGTTCCTTTGCAGGATCCAATCTATATCAGTCACAGAGATCAGAGGTTTAGTCTTTTGAGCTTTCAGACTTGTGCCGGAGCCCATCCTCAGGGAACTTCTCACTCACCAGAATTTTTCTTTGCATTCTACTTTACTGTGTTTGTGTTAGCTTTGAGGATTAGTGTGTACTACTGTAGATTGCTTGTAGAACAGCTGATGGTTGGGTGGCAGTGGTTCCCTTCAGAGGCTCCACACTGGGGAGCCTTGCAAATTCACCCCCACCCCAATTTAAGTCCAGGCACCTGCATGGAGGCACTGCAATTTGGAAGCAGAAGGCTGCCTTGCCTTGCCAGAACAGCTGATGAGCAGGCAGAAGTGGTTTCCCCCGGAGGAGCCATGCAAAATCTCTAAACTTCTTGGTTCATTTAATGATCTCAGAGGTCATTTAACGAACTGAAGCAATCAGCAAGCCTGATCTTCATTCACCTAACGGTACGGTTGATTTGCTTAATGAGCATGGTTGTAACAATGAGTCTTATTCATTTTACGACAGTTTTGACTTACGGCCCTAATGTGCAGGCTCCATTAGAGTCATACCTCAAGGACTACCTTATGCTTGTGGGTATTTGGACCACCAAGGTCTGAGAATGTACCATCTTTAAGCTTGCATGGGGTAGCACTTCCACATTCAAGAGTGATACACAATCTGGGAGTCTTCTTGGACTCGCAGCTCCTGCTTCATGAGCAGAGAGCAACTGCGGGTAGGAAGGCCTTTGCTCTAATTTATCCAGTGCCCCCCTTTCCTGGATCAGGTGGCTCTTCAGTCACTTACTCACCCTGGTCACCTCGCTGCTTTACTATTGCAAGGCACTTTAGTTTGCCCATGTAACATTTCCGTTCCACAAGCTGCACTAATTGCCTGTTTGCTTTCCAGTGCAATTCAAGGTACTGGTTGTTAAGTATAAAGCCTACATGGCAGAGCCTGGTTACCTGAGGCACTGCTTATCCCCTACAACACAGGTGTCAAACTCGATCACGTCACGTGACGTCACGTGACGTTTTTTGCCTTTGCAGAGCCGGGGTGGATGTGGCCTGCACGTGATGTATCTGGCCCACGGGCCGCCAGTTTGACATCCCTGCCCTACCTACAAGGTGCTTTGATCCGGCAGGATTGGCAAACTTCATTTCCCTCAATTAAACCATGTCATCTATCAGGACTCTGGAAGAACGCCTGTTCTTTCACAGCACCTGCCCTTTGGAATGAGGTTCTCCCAACTTCTAGATGGGCATTTTGGGTGGCCTCGAAGACCTGACTCTTTGCCTAGGCCTTTGGCTAGAAAAGGGGGAATCCCCTTTTGTGGAATGGATGTGTTTGTTGCTGCTTGTTTTGTCATTTTTGCTTCTTCTTTCATTGTGGCCTTGTTATTATTGTTTAATGGTTTTCATATTTTTTTGTGAGATGCCCAGAGTTGATGGGAGTTGGATGGTGTACAAATTGAGTCAAATAAGTAAATAATAAAGTTGAGGTTTGATTAACACATTGAAATCTGTCTTAAAATATACATCACAGTAAAGCCAACATTTGACCTCATTAATCTTCCTGCTAACAAACCATAGCATGATAAATGTACAAATTACTCTGAGGGAAAACCCTATTAATTAAATTCATCACAATCTACCAGCTCAAGCAAGAAATTGGCATCCCCTTAATTCAACACAGAGTTAAATGAATTCCAGTACTGTTTGTTAATATATTCATGTCTGAACAATGTACGCAACTACAGAAGTTTCAAGGCAAAGCTGTGACTCACCTTAAATATCTCAGGCTCCTCAATATCCAGAACTTCTGCATTAAGCTGGCTGTTCCAACTGGAATATCGCCTGTTATTTGTAGCACTTGGTGTAAAAAGCCAAATTACGCAGGCAGCAATAATAAATCCAATAGCAACTCCCAAAAAAAGTCCACTGAAGTAACTAGGGAGAGGAAGTATAAGGTAAACATAGATCAACATGGTGAGAAAGTACAGCGTCTTCATCGGAAGCCTAGCTTGTGGTGCTGGTAGTTCAATTCCACCTTCACTTCTAATTAGTGTAGAAATTTCTTCTTGTACCTCCATCTTCTCCAAACTCTCCAATTGTTGGTCTTCTCTGTCATCCTCTATTAAGCAGAAGTCCTCAGAATACAACTCGCAGAACTCTTCATCTTCCTTACTTGCCAGGGCGGACAGGCAACAGCGTTCAAGTACCAGAGAAGTCTTAGAACTAGAATCCTTTGTGCTTAAGAACGGGGAGCTTCTAGGTTCAATTTCTTTTGCGTGTCCTTCAGTGGCTTGGGTTTTGGTACTCTTATTTACACTGGAATTACTTCCATAGAAGTCTCCTTCCGAATCACATTCTTCTTCCTTTATACTATAGTTATTATTGCTTTCCAAATGGCCATTCAAGCTGGAGAGATTGGACAGTTCTGAAGCACTTGAAGATAAAGCTTTGGGCCTGTGGCTGCTACTCTCATCACTCATTATTTTGCTGAAGAGCTGAAAAGGCTCATAAATCACTTCTGAAAATCGCCTCTTTGTGTTCTCAATTTTGGCTTCCATTTCAGGTACTTTAAAAAAGGAGCGAGTGTCTGGAGACGTTAAGGGAGACGAGGGAGCTGTTTTGGAATCGCTACCTGTGCTTTGAGGCTGGGTGAACTGTTTGAAGAGGTGCAAGTTCAATTTAGAGTCAGGTGGTTTGAACGACACTGTTTCAGGCTCCTGCTTAGAAGTGTCTGTGGACAGAGACTTCACCAGAGTTTTCATTAACTGTCTGTGTCTCGTGGGTAGAGACGGCTCTTTTGGTTCAATGTCTGTGGAAAGGGATTTGACTAAGCTCATGAAAGGCTTTGAGCTAGTCACAGTGGTTGGCGTGCTAGACAAGACATGTGACTTGGAAGGGGAGGTCAAAGGAGAAGATGAAAGGCTGGTTCTCAGTTCTGAAGGCAATGCCACACCAAGTGGGCTAGGGGCTTGTCCCAAATCTGAGGAGGGTGATGCAGCCAATGGCACCACACTAAACCCTTGGGACTCCAAGGGTTTCACAGTTGGCAGAACTGTGGGAGATGCAGCCACAAAAAGCGAGGTAGTGGGAACAAAAGAATTCTGCTCACCATGATCAAAGCATAGGTCTTCCTTAGCTTCAAGTGCAGTTACAATGCTTTGGTCATTGGGTGTCTCAGGAGGAGACTCCGTACACTTTTCTTCTTCCTCCTCCTCCTCCTCCTCCTTCCCAAATGCCGAGAAATGAATGGTGATGGTTTCTCGGGAAATGGATCGCTGAACCTGCACTTTTGGCGCTGGCTGCTTTGAGGACATTTCACTGGTTTTCTCTGCATGGCTAATGTTCAGACTTGTCATTGCAGGTCCCAGAGATGCACCAGGGTCTATAAAGAGGAAGCCAAACATAAATTAGACTGAAACTTTTTAATGTTGCACAAGATAATACTTGTACAGATAGTCCTTGACTTACAACCACAACTGAGCCCAACATTTCTATTGCTAAGACAGTTGCTAAGTGAATTTTGCCCCGTTTTATGGCCTTTCTTGCCACAATTGATAAGTGAATCACTGCAGTTAAGTTAGTAACACAGTTGTTAAATGAATCTGACTTCCCTATTGACTTTGCTTATCAGAAATTTGCAAAATGAGATCATATGAGCCCGGAATACTGCAACCGTCATAAATACACGCCAGTTGCCAAACATCTTAATTTTGATCACATGACCATGGGGATGCTGCAATGGGTTGTTAGAAAAAATGGTCATAAGTCACTTTTTTCAGTGCCATTGTAACTTTGATCAGTCACTAAGCTAAGTTGGTTATAAGTCAAGGACTACCTGTCTAACTGTAAGTGTAAACCTAGCAAGAAGAAAAACAAAACAACCACTTCACAAACTTATGGCACAACATAGGAGAATAAACCCATCAGGACAAGATTCAGCAGTCTATCTGTATTTGAAAGACAAGCTTCACTGTTTTGAAGACAGCAAAGTCCACATTCTAGAGTCTAGACAAAGAGGACAGCTGAGATCAAAGGGGGTCAAAGAGGCTATTTACATTAAGATTGAACAGCCCTCCCTCAACAGAGGGGGAGGGCTACACCATCTATCTCCTGTTTACGACCCAGATCTTTCAGCAGTTCTAAGAAGGTTCCACACCCATCTGCACTATTCAGGTGACCTTGAAGGCACAGATAAACCTCCAAGTGGCTTCAACGATTCCCAGAGAGAGTGCTACTGACCAGAGGACTGCAAGGAATATAAATCCTTCCATTCTCCACCATTCAATCAGAACTGAAGAAGCTTCTTGGATGAGAAGCAAAACATCTTCAAGCAAAACAAAAGAAGTCCGGTTGCCTTTTGAAAAAGCATCATGACCTAGATGACTGATAATATCCATAGACATTTAGCAAGAGGAAAGTATGAGCCTCTAGCACCCCTACATATTTCACCTAATAGGAAAAATAATTATAGGGAGCCAAAAGGTGGCTAATGGCAAAAGGAGCATAAATGGTTGCATTACAAAAGCTGAAGAATATTTTTTTTACTCCATTTGGGTTAGTCTAAAGCCTTTGTATTAAAACTGTGAAGAAGATACCAAGTGAAGTGAAAAGAAAAAGCGGTTGACAAATTGACCCATCATAACTGTATGGAGAAAAGGCATTAAAAATGGATTCCCATATGTTTAAAAGTTAAAAAATGAAGACTATGTGGCTTGAGCTATGGTGGTGCAGTGGTTAGAATGCAGTATTGCACACTAACTCTGCTCACCCTGCCAGGAGTTCGATTCCTTCAATCCTGACCGGCTGAAGGTTGACTCAGCCTTCCATCCTTCCGAGGTCAGAAAAATGAGGACCCAGATTGTTGAGGGCAATATGCTGATTCTGTAAACCACTTACAGAGGGCTGTAAAGCACTGTGAGGTGGTATATAAGTCTAAGTGCTATTGCTTGGATTGAAGACATATTATAGTATAAAAATATACAGGCTATTCCAAACAGATTCCATGCACTGAATGGAATCTCTACACATTGCAACGGTTGTTGATAAGGGGTAAAAAATAAACTGAGTTTAAAGAATTCCATAGTGTATACCGGTATACATACTTGAGCAGTTCTGCATTATTATTTCGGCAGTAAAAAAATATTTCCGTAGATAATAAATTATAAAAATGAAAATTGTAATAAGTTGATTATTTGCCTCTCCAACTTGTCAGTCATGATAATTACGGTTCTGTGATAGTACTATTCATTCCAGAGATTATAATGTCAAGCAGTTAAGTTTATTAATCAAGGAGTTCAAATATCAAATATTTTCTATTCTTTATCTGAACATTAATCTTTTAAAGAACAATGCTTTAGGGAATTGTTTGTACGTGTATGCATATATACAGAGATTTGTGCATATATACACGTGCTGTAGTAAGATTACTGAGTAACATATGTGAATTCGGGATTCCAAGATTATGCATTATATAACCATGTTCATACTGTTGGTAAAATGAACCAAAAATCCCACTGAAAACTGAATCTCTTCCATACAAAAATGCCTGTATGCCAAACAAATAGACTTGTTCTTCCAAAAATTCAATTTTCATGTAAGAAGAGTTCCTTAATAGATCAAAAGGATGAAAAAAGCAAGCTACCATGAGAAAAAGCATAGTTCTAAAACATCTTTTAGTTCAAAAAGAACTGTATTATCAACTTTCCAGAAGAATGTGACTGCTGGACCACAACCCAAAATCAGAACAACCACACAACTGGTAAGCAAGACAGTATGATCTCCAAGAGTGTAACTAATATGTACCCCTAAATGACAGTAGTCATTAATAGCCTTTATTACTTTATCCAATTTCTTTTAAAAGATATTCAACATGGGTGTCATTACTATTTATAGTAAGAAATGCTTAATTTTAAATTAACAATGCATTGTGTGAACAATTTATCTTTATTTTTCCTGATTTTTTGCTATAAGACTTCAATGGGTGATTCCAAGCTCTCCCTTGTGCAACTATATACATGACAGAATTCTCTCCCTTATCCTTTCTCTAAACTATGCCTAATCTAATACACCTGAGAAAATACAGCATGTCTACTTTTGTTTGCATTACTGATTTAATTTTGTAATTTTCCATTTGAAGATATCTTTATAGGTTTTGTTAAGCAGTATGACAATAAGCGATTAGTAGAAAGTTACTTCAGAGATGGGTTATTGCAGCCCATTAAGATTCTGTGAAGGAATTTCTAATTTGAAATTAATTTAATTAGATTTAATGATGGTCATAGTCCGTTGACTTTTCTGTGCCACTAGTGGGACATTAATACCACAAGTACTCCCTCCACTGCTAGCAGTCTTAAAATCAGAATGCTGTACTCTTGGTTTAATCCATAGTGTCCTATGATATGAAAGATCAATAGTACCAGAGAGTGATAATAAAGATTTTCTGCAATCTTTTTAAAGGAGAAAGGGGGCCTGGTAGAGTTTTCAAATTGCAAAATCAGGAGCAAATAAATGGGGAAATAAGAGCTACAAAAAAGTAATTTAAAAAATCCAACAGTGGATAGCAGTTTATTGAGGTAGACATGCATATTTGATACTTGTGAAAGAAGCCAGGGTCTGATGCAAACAGGACAAGAAGCCATAGCCCAGATGACACAGAATGAAATTGACTGGCTCAAAAGATAGCAAAGAAATGACACAAATATATATTATCTCTTTATTTATTCAAACTATATGCTGAATATATTTTCAAGGAGGTTGGATTGGAAGAAGATGAGAGTGGTTTTAAAATTAGAGGAAGAAACGTCATTGTGCTATGTTGATGACACTACACTGATAGCTGAGAAAGTGAATAATCTGCAAGCTCTAGTAATTAAAGAGACAGTGAAAACATGGGATTAAGATGAAATATAATGGCAACAGATACAGTCACTGGCCTTAGAATAGACACTGAAATGGCAGATAGCTTCTTCCTTTTAGGATTATCAGCAGTCAAGAAATTTACTGCAAACAAACTCTTGGTAGGATAGTAAGGAAGACCTTGGAAAAGATATTCAGAGGTGTGATGTCTATGTTACAAAGATCAGAATTGTTCAGGCGATTACTTTCATTATGACATTCAATGGAAATAAAATTTGGAGTCTGAAGAAGCAAGATACAAAGAATTTTGATGTTTTTGGTTGGAAAAGACTCCTGAAATTCTCATTAGAGGCATGAATGACCAGGATAAAATTATCCTAAACATTAAGTATCTACAGAAAGCTCTAATGCTAGGAAAGGTGGAAGAAAAGAGAAGAGGACAAGCAGCAGCAAGATGGATGGACTCAGTTACAGTACAGCGAGGACTAGTACACTATTGGAAGACCTGAAAAAAGAGAATAGGAACTGAATGTCATGGAGAAAATTTAACTATAAGGTCTCTAAGATTTGACACTGACTTGATGGGTTATAGTCAATCCAATTATGTGAAGATCCAGCTCCCTTGACAGAAAAGGAGAAGAGGAAGGGAAAGAGGATGATTTGATCACAGTAGTGCTGGGTGTATCACTGGAAGCCATGAAGGGTAAATTGGGAATATATCATCCTTGAGAAGGTCTATCTGTACCAGAGGTGAGTTCCTGCCGGTTCAGACCGGTTCTATAGAACCGGTAGCGGGAATTTCCCCCCGCTCGCCAAACAGGCAGCGATGGCCGGCTGGACACGCCCCCGAACCGGCTCTCTCGGCGGCGCCTACGGCGGCGCCATCTTGGTTTTTCCTTCTGTGCACACGCAGAAACTGTTTTTTGCTTCTGCGCATGTGCAGAAGCTGGGTTTTTAGCACTGCACATGCGCACCCGCGTGACGCGCCCGCGCAGCGCGTGAGGAAGCGAACCGGCAGCGAGGTAAGCCAGAACCCACCCCTGATCTGTACGATCATTAAAGTTGATATTGACTTGATAGGATATAAGCAATCAAGCAAGCAAGCAATGTGCCCACCGTTGGGATAGCAACACAATATATTTAAACATTTCATTAATCCATACAAAACGGGTGGGGTGGGGTAGTGTTACACCTCATTGATTCTAACAGGCTTAATTCTGAGTAAATATGCATAGGAAAATAAAACACAATTCTGTGATTCTTGACATTCCTAAACCTGGTGCTCTCAAACAGCTGAAAATTACTCCCTCAAATGCAACAGTTGACTTTCTTCATTTTTTATCCCTGTGTCAGGAATTATACACATCATTTATCTAATAATGATAAATGGATTCCTCTAATAAAACTTTACATTATGAATGCTCTGCTTTATTAGAGCCAAATGCAGGTAGTTCTAGACTTAAACAGTTTGTTTAGTGACAGTTCAAAGTTAGAAGAGCACTGAAAAAGTGACTTATGACCATTTTTTACACTTACGACCATTGCAACACCTCCATTGTCACATGATCAAAATTCTTAAACTTGGCAAACTGGCTCATATTTATGACAGTTGCAGTGTCCTGGGGTCATGTGATCACTTTTGCAACCTTTTGACAAGCAAAGTCAATCAGGAAGACAGATTCACTTAACAATTATGGTATTAACTTAACAACTGCAATGATTCATTTAACAACTCTGGCAAGAAAGGTCGTAAAGTGGAGAAAAACTCACTCAGCAACTGTTTCACTTAGCAACAGAATTTTTGGGCTCAACTGTGGTCGTAAGACAAGGATTAGCTGTACATGCATTTTACCAACATACGCAGTGTTTCAACTACTTATATAAATAAATAAATAATTATATAAATAAATAATTATATAAATAAATAATTATATAAATAAGTCTTTACAAATAAAGACTGAATGCACCAATTATCACATTAATCAAGAAGAAAACCTTCTACGCACGAAATCCACCCGCGCCTTCTATAACTTTGTAAATAACCAACTCAAAGACTCGAGATCCATCCCACCCCTTAAAGGACCTAATGGTAAAGACTATAACGATGAAACCATTAAAGCCAACCTTTTTAACACATTCTTCGGCTCAGTCTTTGTAAACAGCAATGGCTCATGCCCAATATTTCCTAGTCGTACCACAAATAATTACAACGATCTAACAAAAATTGATATTACAGAAGATAACGTTGCAAAGGCATTACGCAACCTAAAACCATCTCTATATATTGGACCAGATGGACTATGTGCATATTTCTTAAAAAAGCTTTCCACAGACTTAGCTGAACCTCTTAGCATAATCTTCGATAAATCCTTCAGGACTAGCTCCTTACTCAACCTATGGTCACTAG
>QLTV01003279.1:172348-183380 GCA_003457575.1 Thermophis baileyi | reverse complement strand
ATTTTCAATTCCTGTCCTTTTTTTTTTTTGGAACCCGCACTGCATATTGGACATTAATACAATTGAAAGAGTCCAGAGATATTTCACGAGAAGAGTCCTCCACTCCTCTTCTCGCAACAGAATACCTTATGCCACCAGACTTGAAATTTTGGGATTAGACAGCTTAGAACTTCGCCGTCTTTGGTCCAACCTAAGCGTAGTACATAAAATTATCTGCCACAATGTCCTACCTGTCAATGACTACTTCAGCTTCAACCACAGCAAGACACGAGCACACAATAGATGCAAACTTAATGTAAAGCGCTCCAAACTCAACTGCAGAAAATATGACTTCAGCAACAGAGTGATCAATGCCTGGAATTCACTACCTGACTCTGTGGTTTCTTCCCCAAACCCAAAAAACTTTAACCTTAGACTGTCTACTGTCGACCTCACCCCATTCCTAAGAGGTCTGTAAGGGGCGTGCATAAGCGCACCAGCGTGCCTACCGTCCCTGTCCTACTGTCCTATTGTCTTCATCTATCTGTATTCACTTTGATTATGTTTATGATTATACCTATACCTGCTATCTTGTACATGTTTGACAAATAAATAAATAAAATAAATAAATAAACATATTGATTTCATTTTAAATGAGATCTCATTCAGACCAGATGCTTTTGATTGCACGTACAGATGTCAATACACCTCTGGCTTAGCCATCAGCAAACAGCAGCCTTGTTCTTTTATTTACGTTCCAGATGAGAAGCAACAGGAAAAAAAATTCCACTGCTTCAACCAGAGTGTACTGAAAATGCAGTTGATCATGTTTATGAATAATCTCTCTGCATCAGTGGTTCTCAACCTTTTCTTCAGCACGGACTTCCCTTTAAATACCTTTTGTGGCCACAGACCATGGCCACGGACCACCAAGACTCAAGATTTAAACCATAGCATTTCTTCAAGCCTTCACAGGCCCCCTGTGATGACATCGTGCCTCCTCCCCCAGGGCTCCGCGGACCACGGGTTGAGAACCACGGCTGTATATCATTTCAAAAGCACATGTAACTGCAAGCGGAAGTGTAGCTATATAACAGAATAACAGACTTGGAAGGGACCTTGGAAGTTTTCTAGTCCTGCTCAAGCAGAAGATCCTATATGTTTTTCCCTGGAGCATTTATTGGAGAGAAAAAATGTTGTGGTGCCATCCCCTCAGCCCTAGCATACAAATACCTTCAATGTGTCCTCCAATCATTTTTCCATGGATGTAGCTGAGAACAGCTTACACTCTTGCACACACACATAGAGTGTCACAACAGCACAGGGAGACAGGCTGCTGGCAAAGCAGTATTTCCACATTAAGCAGAACACAATAGCCACACAATGTGCAGTTTGCAGTCCAAGCAGAAAACTTCATAGCAAATTTTGCACCTTTGCAACTTGGGCCAGGCCCAAGTGTCAAAATGCAGCTCCACTGAAGATTGGAACATAAAAATCAAATACTGGCTTCTTCTCGTTCAAAAGAAAAGAGAACAAATCAGGGAGACCTTTACATTGGTTATTCTTTGAAATGGACAGAAATGAATAATAAGTTTACAACACTGTTTTCTGAGTGAGGGTAAACAAGTACTATTGTAGGATGTCTAGATTTGTTCAATTGTACGTTCTAGGAATAGGCAGATCATTCATTAATAGGTATAGTATATCACTGTGCATGGTTACCACAGAACCCTTCCCCTACCAAAAAATGTCATATCACAACTCCCAGAATTCCCAGCCAGAGATAGTTAGGCAGGCTAAGAATTCTGAGAGGAGGCCCCAATGTATCCAGAGGGCATTAAGTTGAAGAAAGTTGGTTTGGAAGTTCTTATTTAGAACTATCATTGATTGTACACAGGGGTGGGTTCCAACTTACCTCACTGCCGGTTCGCTCACTCCCGCGCCGCGTGGGCGCGCCTCGTGGGCATGCGCGCGCGCATGCACAGTAACAAAAAATCTAAAAATAAAAAAAAGCCGAAAAAAAGATGGCAACCGCATGCACAGTCGGCTTCTGCACATGCTCAGAAGGGGAAAAAAATTTAAAACAATTAAAAAATTTTTTTTTAAAAAGTCAAATTTTTTTTTAAAAAAAAGATGGCAGCCCCCACAGACGGGCACCGACCGATCCGGTTCGGTGACATCATTGTGACATCACCAGCGGGCCGCTACCGGTTCGGGAGAACCGGTCCGAACCGGGAGGAACCCACCCGATTGTACAAAACTTTCACAAGATTCCACTAAACAAGGATAAGCAACAGCCATGCAGCATTGCCTGTAATAGACTACAATTGGTCCTCCATTCTTATAAAAGTACTTTGTAGGCATTGAAAATGCTGGCCTGCACAGGCAGGTTGCTGAGCACTATGAAGACACAAAAGCTGGGCCATAGGAAGTGCTCCAGGAAGAGGAAGGGCCTGAGGGTGACAGCCTCACAACTATCCAAGCAGGTTTCCTGAAAACAGTAGGGCTTGGTCAACCAAGCGGTGCCACTCTATGGACACACAGTTGTCTTCACCCTAGAACAGGGGTGTCAAACTCAAGGCCCGCGGGCCACATCTGGCCCGCAGGGTGCTTAGATCTGGCCCACAGGACCGCCCTGGTAACAGCGAAGGACCGGCCCGTGGTGCCTCTGCCAGAGAAAACGGAGCTTGCGAGAGGAGCGTCCCTCCCGAGCTCTGTTTTCGCTGGCAGAGGGTTGCAGGAGGCCGTCGCAGCCAAAAATGGAGCTTGAGAGCCCGTTTTCTCTGGCAGAGTTCTCGGGCCACCACAGGGCCCCCCGATAAGAGTGATGTCAAGCTGGCCACGCCCACCCCAGCCCCCCAAGGTCAAACACAACCCTGATGTGGCCCTCAATGAAATCGAGTTTGATACCCCTGCCCTAGAACAAGCACTGCTTCGGGATTATGGACAAGGAAAGTGGGGAGACAAAGTTTGGTCAGGGATGATGGCCTGGGAGACTAGGACTCCTCAGGGGAAGGTAAAACGAGGAGGATTCTGAGAAGAAAGGCAAAGTATAGCTGCCCCACTGTGAGGGTCTCTGATAGATAAGAAGTGACTATGAGCAAGACCTCTTTGCTGGGCCAGGGAATGGAGGATGATCTCTTCCAGCATGGAGAGAGAAAGGAAAAGGAATGTAGCCAAAAGAAAAGGAAGGAGAAGAGATGAAGAGGATCTGAGCAGTTCTTCATAGCATGGATTTTAGATTTTATCTCCCTAGATATAACTGGAACAGTGTCTATAAGTAATCCTTAACTTACCACCTCAGTTGTGCCCAGAATTTTGATCGTAAATCACTGTAGTCACCTGGTTTTAAAATAGCTTTAAATATCTTTTGCTTTTTGCTTTTTCTATTTGTATTGTTTCCTGTGCTTTTTTTTGTTTCTCTAATTTTTCTTTGTATGTTTCCCTGTTTCTTTTACGTATGTAGAAAACCTTTAATTACCGGTAAATACTTTTAGATACGTAACAGAAATAGGTCCCAAATGCTACTTTTCTTTATAATGGTTATTAAAACGGGAAGCATAGCATATCCGTGCCAAGTCAAATCAGGACTTTACAAAAAATCTTTCATTGTTTTAAAATCCCCCCCCCATCTCCAATGTTGTTATTTTGGGGAGGGGGGAACAGCATAAGGGCTATTTGCCACATACTGATGTAGAACTGGTACAGTGATTGTTTTCAGCTGTGATCCCTTTTGAACTGTTTGTAGAATAAAGGCAACAGTGCAGAATAATGCACTTTGTTCTGTTCTTTTCCCATTTTAGTTCCACACCTTAATCCTTGGTGTATCAACATCAAGAATTTTTCATTTCCCAGTCTTAGGTCAAACTTTTTTAAACTATTTTCTCTAGCAAAACTAGGCCTTCAAATGTATAATATTATGTAGTTCTCACGGTTCTTTCAGTCATTAATTACTAATACATGCTGTAATAAAATAGATGAGAATTCCTGCTAATTAATTAAATGGAAAAATATTGATGCATGTTGAATTAATCAGCATTAAACAAATTAAAAGGTACAAGCAAGCATTTAAATGCCGTCTTTTTAAAAATTTCACTAATTATCTGAAATTTTATCCTTGCATTCAGCAGAATGCAATTACCAAACAGAAATACTGAATACGTAAGTTAAGGTTTTAGAGGACATGTTTGCTGCTATCATACATTTATTTCAAAATAATATTTTTTTCTATTTTTCAGAAAAAACTAATTTGCTATTCCACCAGCCCAGTAAAAATAATATTGTCCTATTAATTGAAAAAGGGGTAATTTAAATATATTTTAATAGTTCTAAGAAATATTTTAATAGTTCTAAGGAAAATATGTATTTAATATATTTTATATTATATATTTAAATAGTTCTAAGAAAAAATCCTAGCTATTGTCTTTTACTCCTACTGAACATTCAATGACTATTTTTTAAAAAATTCCATTGTTCAACTTGGGAGAATAAATCTGCTTATAAGACAAATACGGCACATTTATTTGGATTTTTTAAAATGTAAAAATAGAAATGTAACATTCTATTTAATACTAATTACTCCATTACAACAACAACAAATCCTCATTATGAAATGATGTTAGCCTAGTTTAGAATCTGACTCCTCAAAGTTGTATGTTGCGTGTATATGAAGCAAACTCACCATTTGGGGGCTACAGATACTTTCAAAAGCAAAACAATAATTTCTGTTGTGGACACAGGTTATGGACATTTAAAATCCACTATCTTTCGGATTTTAAAAGTATTAAATCTCTTCTGCTATGCTAAAATCAGGTTTTCAATTTTGTACTGTATTATTAGATTTGAAGGTATTGTTACTATTCAGTCTTAACATTAAGTTTTACAATTCATGTAAACCTCAGAAAAATCAATGCCCATATTGCTTCTGCTATGCGTTTTATTTGGAAACCAGTGAAATAACTGTTTTCCAGTAAGAAAATTACAAATGGTGTCTGCCTTCACATACAGACAGTCTTCAATTTACAAGAGTTCATTTAGTGACTGTTCAAAGTTACAACAGTACTGAAAAAAGTGACATGATCATTTTTCACACTTATAACGGTTGCAGCATCCCCGTGGGCACGGGGTCAAAATTCAGATGCTTGGCAATTGACTGATATTTATGACAGTTGCAGTGTACTGCTGTCATATAATCCCATTTTGCAACCTTCTGACAAGCAAAGTCAATGGGGAAGCCAGATTCACTTAACAGCCGTGTTACTAACTTTAACAACTGCAGTGATTCATTTAACAACTGTGGCAAGAAAAATTGTCAAATGGGGCAAAACTCACTTAACAAAGGTCTCACTTAACAACATAAATTTGGGCTCAATTGTGGTCGTAACTTGAGGGCTACCTGTAATGAAAAGTAACGAAAGAGCAATTTATATATGTTTAGGTTCATGTTTTGATTTGATCTCATCCATTAATACAGAAGTATGAAGTTTTGTTCTGAATAACTTATTTGGACTCCATCTCACACTGTGGTGAAGCAAGTTGTGGCCAGAACCAACAGTATGTCATGTCTCATCGTTCTCATTTTGATACCCTCTTCTCTCATTTTTCCATCTGACCATACAGAAGACTTAATGAACAGTTTCTTTTTGAAAGAGGTCTGCACTGCTTGCAAAGAGCTTTTAAGACCAGGCTGAAATACATATAAATTTAAACCAAGGTCTATATATAAACCCTTTGGACTAGGGCTCTAAGTTGATTTGGCTCCTTCGACTACACAGTCTTTGCTACCAGGCTGCCCATCCAACTGAAACATCTATAAAAGGACAAATGTCAAGCTTCTGTTTACCAAAATGTGCAACCAATGCAAGAATTTCTTTTAACATTTTGCCAGATTGGAAAAATACCAGACTATATTCTTGGTTCATCAAAACATATAGTATTTAGCAGTAGTGGGTTCTAAAACCCGTTGCTACCGGTTCTCGTGCGCGCGACACTTCTGTGCATGCGCAGAAGCGTCCCGGGCGGGTGGGTGGAGCCTCCCGTCACCGCCGCTACCGGTTCACAGAACCGGGCCGAACCGGGAGCAACCCACCGCTGGTATTTAGGTATGAGTATTGTTTGGCAGTCTCAAAACCTGAACTGTAAATAACATTTCAAGCTATCATGATTTGAACATGGCCATAAAACGTTTGTGCACATACTCCAAACCTAATAATTGTACCAGGGGTGGGTTCCATTTACCTTCCCCACCGGTTCGCATAGCGGCGTTTTGCGCGCACGTTCTCGCTCCGCTCAAGCGCACAAGCGCATTCCCACGCGCAATTTTGCTTACGCACATGCTCAGTAGCTGCAATCAGCCCGAAACACAGCTGAGGAGTTGATCAGCTGTGCTTCGGGCGAAGGAATAAAGGTCAGTAAAAACCCGGGGGCGGGTGGTAGGGCCCTTTTTCAAGCAGCAGAACAGGAAAAACCTTCCAAACAGTAAAAAATTCACAAAAAATTCACAAAAAAAGATGGCGGCGCCCACGGACCGGCACCGGCCGATCCACTTCAGTGATGTCACCAGCGGGTCGCTACCAGCTCGGGAGATCCGGTCCGAACCGGGAGGAACCCACCCCTGAATTGTACTACTACTATCTCATTTTCTTACTATAAATTTGCTACTGGTTAAGACAAGCTGTACAACAGGCAATATCAACCGTATATATGCAATCATCTATTTACATTCCAATTTCTACACGATAACCCCACAATTTACCATGAAACTATGAAAGGAAATAGCAAACCCTTGTAAGTGCTTCTACAACTACAACTTTACCATTTATTCCAGCTGGTGGGGTCCAGGAGAAGGGCCTTCTCTGCCATTGCACCTGCCCTCTGGAACATTGGCCCCAACCCTCCTGACCTTTGTAAGGGCCTAAAGACCTCGCTCTGCCAGTTAGCTTGGGGCCCAAATACAGAGCATCACAGTGGAGGTGGTTGATCGAGTAACAACAGATCCCACCTCTCTCCCATCCTGCCCCACCCTCCCATCTGTCATTGGATTAATGTGTGTGTGTGTGTGATTGTAAACCACCCAGAGGTACCCTGTGGTAAGAAGGGCAGCCAATACATTTTATAAATAAATAATAAATAAACAAAACTACTCTAAACATCTTACAGTATTCTGTTTCCTTTCTCACTAGATGCCAAGTGACATATCTCCATTCTTACTTCTACTAAAGCAATGTTTCACAATGGCTACATTCATACATCATAAGTCACAATGTAGTTTTTGTTTTCTGATCCCAGCAACTGTGGATCTGTAATCTATGGCTTATAACTTCGTGTGCCATGTGAATCCAGTCAATACTTTCTTATTAAAACATGATTAAAACATAGCTTAATGTAATATAGCAAAATGCTAGATTTTTATTTATGACATCCAACTTTCTTTCTTCCCATACAGTGTCTTCCCCATTGATAACATTCAAATTCCAAGATCAGGGGAAGAAGCCTCACCCCATGCATACACTTTTGTGCTGAAACTGGTATAATGCTGCACTGAGTAAAATACTAATCATTTTTCATACTAATTTAAACATACCTTTGCTAGTTATTCCTGTCATCACATGCTTCCAAAAAGTATTTTGTATGTTACATATGGCTTATATGATGTCTGCCACAAGTTCAATTCCTCATTTAAAATTAACCCTTTTTCTTCATAACTCTTAAATGTGGGGTTTTATTAGGATTTGGATGTCTTCTGTATCTTTCTGCTAGCTATCCCCTGAAGTTATTCTACTACTGTTTTACAACCTACATAAAACCTATGCTTATTCATCGACCGATTCTTCATTCTTTCCTGAAAAGCCTGAATTCTCTCTTCTAGCTACTATGGGGAAAAAATAAACAGTCATTCTCAACCTTTAAAGAACTTATAGTACCAACATTCTTATTTCCTGTTAAAGGAATATCACTGTGCTGGGTGAGGGCAAAGATAAAGCATCAAATGATAGTTCACTGAATCAAGAGTGAACCACTTTTTATGGCCAGAAACCTCACCTAATTCTTTTTTGGTATGTCAGTGGGCTGCCGCCGGTAGTGGGTTTGCTATTTACAATTGGATGGAGCCCACTTTTATCAGCTTTGGGTTTTGTAGTAGAATTTATTTTTTGAAGTAAATTATTGGGCCTGTTTCAAATTTTATCTTTAAAATGTCTAGTACAAACAACAAGTTTATCCAAAATGAAATAATATAGTACTCATAAAAGTGGTCAACAGTAAGCAGCACATATCCATTTAATGTCTCTGTTCAATACACCATTGTTAAGTAAATCGTAGTGTGACATGTGAAACAGATCTGTGGTTGGATATTTGTGGTGAATTGGAGGAATCTCATCCCAAGATGTTCAAACACTGAAAGTTATTAAATAAAAAACAGATTGGCCTATCCAGGTAAATGGGAACAGACACATCTGAAGTCTACAAAAATGGAACTTTAAGAAACCAATCAGAAGTAGGAAGCTTTCTGTCTCGAGTAGGCCTTTAAAGGAAGATGGGATCAGTTCCTCTTGGGCTGTTTGGATACCTGGTAAGAAAGCAAGCCCCAACCCAGAAACTTGGGTTGACAATTGTAGAATTATATGGCAAGCTGGTGGCTAACAAGAGTATGTGGTATATAATTTGGGTTTTCCTATGGACTGTGAGCTGAGTTGGGGACTTTATGTTATGCATGAGTGTTTGTAGAATTTTGGCCGAGCAGGTGAGCCAACTGACATCAACTTCTTCACCACTAATTGTTTATTCTCATTTCTTGTTTCGTTTCTTTCAACTTCCTTCTAATTCTTTGTCTAACGTGTTTCCCCGAAAATAAGACCCTGTCTTATATTTTTTTGAACCCCAAAATAAGCGCTTGGCCTTATTTTCGGGGAGGTCTTATTCTTTTGGAGGTGCAGGAGACAGCAAGCCCACCGACCCCACCCTCTCCGTCCCACCACCTGCTTGCCTGCGGCCACATTGACCCAAGTTCTCCGCGCACCCTAGCCTCCGCCTGCCCTACTTGCTGGCCTTGATGCTGGCTGGCCGCCGAACAGCTGACTGTGCTGCTCTGGCCTGGCGGGGGCTCTTCGCCCCCCCGGCAGCACTGCTTTTGGCCGTCCTGCTGGGCTGCCCCTGCCTGGTGCAGGGTGAGTCGTCCCAGATCTATGACCTCCGGAGCACCCCCCCTGCTGCCGGTGGAGCTGCAGCTACGCAGAACAGACCCGACGTGGAATATAGTACAAAAAAGTCCGAGAAACTGTCTCCCCTCCTGAAACCGCCAAAAAAACAGAAGAGGGCGGCACTGGCAAGCAAAAATAGGTCAAAGGGAAACCCTCTTCATCGATACAAGCATACGTCCAGGCACTAGGTAAAGAACTGCTTGGACCCCTAAGGGGCGGGACTGAATGATGGCTCCTCCTGTTGAGAAGAGGCGTATCAGGTAAGACCAACGCCCCTTCTCCAACGTGGGAGGAGCCATCATACAGGATGGGACCTACCAAAGCCCATGAGTCCCCAGGGAGGGCAGGTCCAAGCCCCTATCACAGCTACTCCGCCACAACTTGTTGTAGGACCCGTCGTCCGAAGGCTGCATCAGCCGATGCAAATTTGTCTATTTTATAGTGTCGGATGAAAGGTGAAGGAGAAGTGCAAGTGGCCGCACGACACATTTCCGTAAGAGGTGCCTGGGTCGCCCAGGCTGCCGATGTAGCTGCACTTCGAGTCGAGTGGGCCGTAATCCCCGAGGGCCTTGGTAGTCCGGCCACCTCGTAGGCCTTGGCAATGGTGCCCCGAATCCAGCGCCCAATGGACGTAGCCGACACCTTCCTGCCCAGTGAGTGAGGCGTAAAGGCCACAAAAAGTGCCTCCGTCTTGCGAAAACCGCGAGTACGGTCAATATAAATGCCCACCGCTCGACGAACGTCCAGGGTGTGCCAGACCTTCTCCGAAGGTCGAGAAGGGCTGGGACAGAAGCTGGGCAACACCAGTTCCTGAGTGCGGTGAAACAAGGAATTAACCTTTGGAACAAATGAGGGGTCCAAACGAAGTACAACACGATCCAAATGAAATATGCATAAATCCTTACGGACCGACAAAGCTGACAGCTCGGAAATTCTGCGAGCTGAGGTGATCACAGGGACTTCAGGTCCGTGAACCAGGGCCTTCTCGGCCAGTGAGGCGCCAACAGAATGACCTCTGCTCGATAGCTCAGAATCCGCTGAATCACTTGAGGTAGAACAGCCAGTGGCGGGAAGGCGTAAAGAAGGCCCGTCGGCCACCGTGTCCTCAGAGCATTCACCCCTTCTGCTCCTGGGGAAGGGAACCTGGAAAAGAACCTCGGGACCTGTCTGTTCTCCGGGGTGGCGAACAAGTCCAGCTGAGGGAGACCAAAACGGGCTACGATGGACTTGAAGATTGAAGGATGCAGGCACCACTCTGTGTGGTCTATCTCCGAGCGGCTGAGCCAATCTGCCTGGACATTTGACTCTCCGGATATGTGATCCGCAGACATTGAAAGAAGGTGACGTTCCGCCCACAGGCCGAGTCTGAGCGCTTCCTCCATGAGAGTGCGTGACCGGGTGCCCCCCTGTCAATATGTGCCTTGACCGTCGTGTTGTCTGTGAGGACCAAGACATGACGGCCCGCCAGCGAGGCACTGAATGTCCTGAGGGCCAATGATACCGCCCGTAGTTCCAGCCAGTTGATGGAAGCTGCCGACTCCCGAAGTGACCAGCGACCCTGAGTTATTTTGTCGTCGCAGTGGGCACCCCAGCCGGACAGGCTGGCGTCCGTCGTCACAACCACTCTGGACGGCTCCCGGAACAGACACCCCTGATTTAGTGCCGGAGACCGCCACCATGCGAGGGACCGGATGACTGCCGGAGGAACCAGAACCCGAAGCTGAGAGGTGCTGTGGCCCGACTTCTGAAATGGTAAGAGGAACCATTGAAGCTCCCTGGAGTGTAGGCGCGCCCAAGGTACAATCGAAATGCAGGAAATCATCTTCCCCAGAAGAGTGGAGAGGATAGCTAGGGAG
>QLTV01003279.1:144403-162266 GCA_003457575.1 Thermophis baileyi | reverse complement strand
TTTCATCATCATCAATACACCCACTTGAATGTGAAAACAAATACTTTCTCGTATAATAAGAGGGGGAGGATGAAAATCTTGCAACAAGTGCCTGGAAGAATGCCTGGGCACCAAAAATCAGTGTATTGTGCAGACAAAAGAAACCATTCTGATTCACCTGATTTACCAACAGAACTGCATTTTGCCCCCGGATACCGTAGCTTTTTTCCTAACTGGAAAATTCTTGATTGTATGATTGCAACACATCTGAAGGGCACCCTGTTAGGGATACTTGCTATTTTTCTCAGTCACAGATCCCATTAACTGTGGCTCAAAACCTGTGGTGCTAACCATACAATGCTGCCTTTGTCTCATCCTAACCTATAGGTTCATGCTTATATTACTATGCTAAAGGGGTACTTTTGATTGTTCCCCATCTTCTCTTCTGTATGAAGGATTTCTGGCACTTTAATGGCAGCCACAATGATAGCAATAGCACTTAGATTTAGCAATAGCACTAAGACTTATATACCGCTTCATAATGCTTTACAGCACTCTCTGAGCAGTTTAATAGAGTCAGCATATTGTCCCCAACAACCTGGGTCCTCATTTTACCAACCTCAGAAGGATGGAAGGCTGAGTCAACCTTGAGCTGGTCAGGATCGAACTGCTGGCAGTCGGCAGAGTTAGCCTGCAATACTGCATTTTGATCACTGTGCCATCACAGACCTTTCCCTGTTTCATCACGGTGGTGATGCATTAATGGTTGAGTTTTGCTTCCTCTGTGGAACAGAACAATTTAGAGAGCCAGGTTGGTTAAGGCATCAGGCCAGAAACCAGGAGACTATGAGTTCTAGTCTTCATGTCCTGCCTTAAGACACAAAGCCAGCTGGGTGACCTTGTGCCAATTACTCTCTCTCAGCCCTAGAAAACAGACAAGGGCAAATCACTTCTGAAAAACCTTGCCAAGAAAACTGCAGAGACTAATCCGGGCAGTGACCAGGAATTAAAAATTGACTTGAAGGAGAACACACAGAACAAATTACATTTTGTGTTGTCTCACAGACTGAAGGAAAAACACATTAAAGCAGCTAAGTGAATAAGCCCTAAATGTTTCTCTGAAAAAAAAATCAGATTATTCTGTTCCTTTACTATCCAGTATAAAGTATACATTTCAAAGATATAAATGTTCCACAGAGAAAAATTCTGCTCGATTTATTTTTTATAAATAAAAATATTTTTATCAGAACCATTTTGAACTTCCCTTATGCAACCATCCAAAACGAGAATGTCTTCTACATGAAGTTTGCAGTAAATTACTCTTCAGATTACATTCAGCTTTCCTACGCCACATCTTCTCAAGCAGCATTAAAGTGCTCCTTTACAAACCTCTCAGACTAAGTTCCAGGATACTGAAAGTTGAAGCTGAAACTAGTCAAGTCCTCATATCATGCAACAATTATATAAAGACTTTTGAATTCATTATTTTCTGAAAAATAACCACACGTTTTCCACAGGAATCCTATGTGAAGATTGGCATGAACAAGTGAGAAAGCTAGACGTAGTAGGTAAGATCATCAAAGTAAGGTCTTTTAATCTACAAATTAATGTGTACTGCTGAGCAGGTGCTGGCAGACTAAAGAAAATTAATGAATTGTCTCTACAAAAACCATTTCCATTTTAGGGAGATAAATATTTCACAACTCTATTTAATATGAGAGATTTTAATTTGGGAATGGAAATCCAACAAATATGGAGGCTACCAGATTAATGAAGACTGAAGTTTAAAGCCAAAGTGTCATATATCATCCCTTCTAAACCATAATTTGTGTATTTTTAATTTGTTTTCATGTCGTTATCCTCACCTCAACCCCTGCATAGAAAGCTGCTCTCAAAATTTGACTTGTGCTTCAGGTCCTGCCTATAGCTTCTTGATGACTCAGAATGCGGAGTATATGTAAAGCTTACCTTTAAAAACCAGTGTCTGAAATTAGCAGACATTATTAGTTGCCTACCAATTTAAGCATTAAGGATTCATTCAACCAGCAACTAGAAGAGCTACAAATTGCAGCTTTTGGGTTCTGATGGATATTTCAGATTTTATATATAAGCTTCCGTGGGATCATGACACTGGTGCAATCAGTTGACAAATTAAGTGGAAATGGAAATATGAGCAGCTGCTCACACAGCAACTAGCCCCCCCCCAAAAAAAAACTTTACTAATGCATGAACATCTGCAGATAGGATTCTCTGAATGCCTGGTGCTGGGAGTGAGCCAGAAACAGTACAAGAGTGGCACTTGCCTTTTATTCATTTCAACAGCTTTGAAAGAGCAAAAAGATCAGTAAGCACAATAACCTACTGTATAATAAAATGTACTTCTTAAACTATGGTTAATCATTGTATGCGCAATTCTTCCCTCCAATGGGCTTCACGTTCCCTCCTAATGTCATCATAAGCTCTCTCTCATTTGCAACTAAGCATCATGCTAAGTCAAAGCAGGAATGTTTTAACAGTGTATCAATTAACAATTATGTCCAAACCTTAACCAGGACAACTATAACTTAGTCAGTGTCATCCTTGTTCACAATCCTGGCTTTTTTCTCCACAGTGCTCTCCAACACTGGCTGGGAGTTATATCCAGCACAGTTGGAAAACACCAAATTGAAGATCGTTACTTTAAATAAAGAACAGAGCTAAATTCAGAGCAGGCAGTAGAAAACAGAACTGAAATCTTCAGATTTCCTCTTCATGATCCTGTGGAAAGAAGATTGAGCATGCCATTCATCTGGGCTAAGTCACACAGTACTGTCTACTCTACACTGAAGTTTGAATTGTGTCTCAATGGTAACTCTCCATCTAAAGAGTAGGAAGGAGGGATATCCACGAACATTAAATTAAGGAATAACAAAAATCTGAACAAATAAAGGTAATCTCCGTCTGCCTCCTCCAGCAACCCCCTACCCAAAACAAACAAAAAATAGACTCTTTCAGTGCCATAACTGTAAAAAAAGAATTTCCTGATCAATATCTAACTCACCTCTAATGATAGGGTTTTCCAGACAAAGAATTCCTATTATATTAATATTTTGGATAATATTATATGTATAGGCATCACAGTCCTTTTGCCTGTTGAACTTGAATGTCAAGTTTCATATTTCAGACCTTTACTGTTTAAGGTTCATATTTTGACTTGTACACAAGATCAAACTATTTACAAACTGGTCCAATGTATTGTGACCTTTCATGCTGGGTAGGGAACATATGGCCCATAGGGCCCTCTCCCAAGAAATTCAGTAGTCCTAGTAAACACTGCACAAGTAATGCAATTTCCCATTCACTTTTGGCAAGAAACAAGAGTGTTACACTTGGGAGAGTGAAAAAATACTTAGAAAACTTTTCAAATATCAATTCCCTCAGAAAAAAGGGGACCAGAAATCCACCTTACCAGCTCTCCATCAGTACTATACATGCACACATGTGTGACCTTGCCACCAGCCACTAAAAAATCACCACCTCAACTTAGCAACTATGTTCTTACATTACTTAAGTTTCTGGACAGATTACAAAGAGTATATTAACTACAAAAGCTCTACAACTATTACACTGTAGATTACTAAAGAATGGAAAAAACACAGCCAGGCTCTCTCTGTCAAAACTGGTGGCAGCACATACAACTCTTCATAAAGTTACAAAGAGTAAATTTCACAATGAAGAGGTAAGTACACACACAACCTATTCAACCAACACAGAGAGGTCCTGCAGACCTACAAGTAGGTAACATTTTTTTCATGAGAAAGAAATAAAGTAAAAACCGAACAATCTTCATGACTTCACGGATATACCTTTGTAATTTTCTTGACAATTCTAGAATGTGATTTTGCTTCTGCCTTCTTGAGGATATGTCGTCAATTTCCCAGTATAGTCAACAACTGTAGGATTTTTTTTCTGATGATCTCCCATCTAAGCACCTTCAACCCTGTCTTAGCCTTTTGAAAACGAAGTTGTCTTATTACTGTCCCCTTGCAAGGGTGTCAGAGTAAACAAATGATTCAATCTACAGAAAGCACTATACTTACTTAATCAACTTATCTTCACGGTGACGATCAAGACTTTTTTTAATAGAGAGAAATGACAGAGCCCTGCAAAACACTGTTAAGAACCCAGAAAGGAAATAAAATTCTGTCTTAATCTTTGCCTTTTTGGCAAAATATCTTCTACCCTGTGCACAATATTAACCGATTAACACCACTGTGCAGAAGAATGCAGTAAAAAAAAATCCATAAAGCTCTATCAAATATTTCAGCTGTGTTCTGAAAACATAATATAAGCTCTGAAAAATAGAGCTGATCAGAAGCCTTACACAATTTGGAAAATGCTCTGAGTTCACCCTGCCAAGCAAAGATTTAATAAGCAATAGTTAGAAGCAAGGGATTAAAAAGTTTTATAACCCATCACTTTTGTCCTGGAATATAAAGGAAGAAACTGCAGAACAATTCACAAAAATAATACTCAAACACATTTTTTTTAAACAAAACGTAAACATGACCAATTTTCATTTGTCCTGCAAAGAAAATATGTTGAAACAAATACAGGTTGATGGCATTGGCATATCTGCCTTGGAAAAAAAAGATTCCTGGCATTCAACCTTTCATTTGAAACCCATGTAGATAAGGATTTGTCTTAATATTTTGCTGATGTCCTTTTTATCTTGAGAGAAAGAGACACATGAACAAATTGCAACAGTCTACAGGTAGACTTCAACTGACGACCATATTTGAGCCCAAATTTTCCATTGCTAAGCAAGTCAGGTGTTAAGTTGAGTTTTGTCCCATTTTATAACCTTTCGTGCCACAGTTGTTAAAGAGAATCACTGTACTTCCTAAGTTAGTAAAATGGTTGTTAAGTGAATCTGGCTTCCCCATTGACTTTGCTTGCCTGAAGGTTGCAAAAGGGGATCACATGACCCCGGGACACTGCAACTGTCATAGATATGAGCCAGTTGCCAAGGGTCTGAATTTTGATCCCGTGACCATAGGGATGCTTGCAACAGTTGTAAGTGTGAAAAATAATCATGTCACTTTTTTCAGTCACTTCGAATGGTCACTAATTGAATTGTTGTAAGTCAAGGACTACTGTATAGATCTCAGTAGTTCAGAGTTCCCTTGGTCAACATTGGTTAGTTGTTTGCCTTGTTTGGACTAGAACAATCTTTTCATCTCTAGGTTGATTTATTAAGTGAAAAGACACAAGGCTGCCACTGAAACACGAAAGTTTCAGTTGCAGAATTCAGCCACTAAAATTCTGGTTCATGTAATATGATTTCACCCTTTCAAACTGATTCTGAAAGAATTAACCTGTGGTAAGATGCATGGCCAACAAATTTTACAAATAAATAATAAATATATAAAGTTATACTTTTTATTTATTAGACTCTAAAGCCAATCTGTAATAACACTGTTTACTTGGTACCTTGATATCTTAAATAATGCCCTTGTACTATACTATCTAATCTATTTGTTAAGAGTTGAGAAGACACGTCTCTGGTAATCTTAACACATAGATTAGATAATATGGGAGGGTATAAAGGACACATTTTTATCGCCTGGACATTTTGATTGGCTTTTTAAAAAAAAAAAAAATACTGTTTTAGCTGCTGATTGTCAAGTTTTTGATGAGTTCATTCCCTTTTAGTAAAATGGGTCTTACTGTACTTTATTACTGTATTAGCTTTTATCTATTTTCACTGTTCTTGCATCTGTTTTGTGGATAAATGGAAATACATACCAAAATAATTATTTCTGTCCATTGAAACATATACATAAACTAGTAGCTGGATACCCGTGCTTCGCTACAAAAGTATGTGATTGGGCTCGATAAATTGACAGTTAAAGCTTGAACATTAATGAGTAGTTATGATCGGCCTCTCCTCTCCCCTTCTCTCCCTCAGGCTTGCCCCACAGAAGCCTCTCCTCTCCCCTTGTCTCCCCTTCTCTCCCTCAGGCTTGTCCCACAGAAGCCTCTCCTCTCCTATCCCCTTTCTCTCCCTCAGGCTTGTCCCACAGAAGCCTCCTCTCCTCTCCCCTTCTCTCCCTCAGGCTTGCCCCACAGAAGCCTCTCCTCTCCTATCCCCCTTCTCTACCTCAGGCTGGCCCCATTGATCCTCTCCTTAGAGATGTGAAGGCCCGGAAAAAAAACGGAAAAATTCGGGAAAAAACCGGGTTTTTTCCTGAAGGCTTGTTTTTTTTCTAAAAAATTGGAAAAAATTGAAAAAAGAAAAAAAAACATTGTGGAATATTTTATTTTAACATGATGAATAAAATATTTTAAGACAAATATTTTACTTTTGGTTTTGAAAATTGTTTTCTGGAGGCTTTTTTGCTGTAAGCAGTTCAGGAGATTGTTGCTCCCTTTGTTACAAATAAATATTATAAAAAAGTAAATTCTGTTTGTGATAATTGTTTGGCTACACTATATTTTTAATATGCTAGTTGTGATAATTTTATGCCAAGTTAAATTGTCCATAGTCATATTTTATGTTCCTAAAGTAACAGAATGACTTTCAATCTTAAAAAGACAAAAAAGTGCTAATGTAGCATTTTTTTCAATTTTTCCGAAAATTTTCGTTTCCCCCCCCCAAAAAACGGAAAAAAACCGGGTTTTTTTCCGAGCTTCAAAATTTCCGGAAATTTTACATCTCTACCTCTCCTATCCCCTTCTCTCCCTCAGGCTTGCCCTACAGAAGCCGCAGGCCAGATGAGTCACGTGCTGGCCACGCCCATGCCCGGTTTAGCGAAGGAATAGCATCAGAGCATGTTAATATAAGGCAACTGGCAGTTGGAACAGAGCTCTTTTCAGGTGGGGAGGAGGAGTAGAACGTTTAACTCCTTAACATCAGTATATATTCTTATATACTGTATAAGAAATACTAATGATCTGATGGTCATTTCAAAAAATCCTCTCTTAGTAAACACCTAGAAGCCAAGAGGAACATATGTGCTAAGTTTCAAGTTCGTAGGCTTTACAGTTCTGGAGATTTCGTGATGATGCGTGAGTGGTATTTCGCTTTTATATATATAGAAGATTGCTTTTTCATAAACACTGTGCCAGTTAAGAAGCCCTTATCACAAAATCACATGCGCAACTCATGGGTAGCTACATTTTTTATTACTAATGGCGACAGAACATTCAGTAAAAAGTTTCATTCCTAAAAAAATACCAAGAATTGTCCATAGTAAATATCTACAGTTGTGGAATTCCTTAGCCTTTAGAAATCTCAAGGTTTTTCAGATATACCAACCTCAAAATCTAGGCCTCATCATGGTCTCTTTCATCAGTTACAATTTGTCAGACAAATAACAGGAGAAGGGCCTTTGCTGTGCTGGTACCAACCTTACCCCTCCACATGTAGGCCTGAATCTGGGAACTGTATACCAGGATATATTTTTTTTGGTGTGTGTGTGTGAGAGAGATGTCTTATGCTTGTACAATTGGCAATCTGCACTGAGCCTCTGGTAAAGAAAGCCTTAGTTTAAAAAGAATGTTGCAACTGTTTTGCAAAATGGGAAGACAGATTACAATGGCAAGAAAGCTGATAAAATTTTGATTATTTGATTATATTTTATTCTGGTAACAGATAATTCTCCACTGCATTGTCTGTCTGTCTGTCTGTCTGTCTGTCTGTCTGTCTATCTATCTTTCACATTTTGACCCGCTTACCTCCCTCTCATTATGGTGTTGTTTATGTTATTATTCATTACTTGGTGCCCAGAGTTGTGATTGTGAGATGAGCAGCAATATAAATCAATAAAATAAATAAATAATTTCCTGCAGTAATTCAGCCATAAATAAGGAGATTGTTATAATTTGGTGAATTTATCACAATGTTTACAGCTAGTACATGTGCAAAAATAAACATCCTTTTCTGCAGTAAGAGCAATCAGCATATTTAAGTGTGAAAAATTTGGAGGGAGGGGAGGAGAGATGGAGCATTGGGCGTCATGCCTGAACTCTTTTAATAGCTTGTGGGTGTATAGAAGGCAGAAAGAGTACGATTATTGTAACAGTAAGTCAATTACATAAGATATTTATTTTCTCCTTACACCAACAAAAGAATGAGCATGACCAAGAGAGTCACAAGTCTAAAACAGATTTGGGATTGAAAGACTGAGGAAATACGTCATCAGGGAGGCGGATCCTCAGAAAATTCAACCCAGTCCATAGAGCTATGGGGGCTAGACTAACCCATCCTGGACTCTTCCTTCGATATGAGGGAAAAGAACTGATTCTGTGCTTCAGGTGTTCTATTCCACACATACAGACAAAAAGCCTTTCTAGAGGGCAAGATTGGATCAAATGTAGCAGTCCATCTTCTCTGCTTTTATAAATGTTACATCAGCACAAGATGCTGAAAAGTCAGCAGCTACTGGATTGATACCTCCAACAAGAATATATAAATACAGAGCAAATTTATTCCAACTGTCCCATTCACTGGTTATATTTTTTATAACTGCAGCAGCATTTTCTCCTCACCTCCCCATACTGCTAGCGCCTATCTCCCCTTTCACATGGACCCATCTACCTGGCTAAAATTTCACTGCAAAACGGTAATCAATACACTCCCAACACTGGGTTCATATTTCATATTAGGCTATAATCTGACTTTTCTGACTGTAGATATGTACATTGTATGAACCACAAACCACAATTCAAGAAGCTACCGTATTTTTCAGACTATAAGATGCACCGGTGTATAAGACGCACCAAGATTTTGAAGAGGTAAGAAAAAAAAAGTTTTTGCCCTCCCCCACTCCCCAGGAGCACTCTGCAGACCTCCCAAACCCTCTGCCCACCCCGTTTTTGTGAAAAATGGGCCGTTTTTGCCCTCCCCCAGCCCCCAGGAGCACTCTGCACTCCCAAAGCCTCTACACACCCGTTTTCGCGTGGGGCGGGGCTTCGGGAGGCCAAAAATGGCTGTATTCGGTGTATAAGATGCACCAACATTTCCACCCTCTTTTAGGGGGGAAAAAGTGTGTCTTATACTCCGAAAAATACGGTATGTGTTGTATGTTTTGCTGTTTTAATTATTTTAAAAGGCCTCCATTTTTATGAAGGAAAATATACAAATGAACTGAATTAATAAACTTACTTAAGGACCCTAGAACAAGCAGTATAAATGAATGCAACCAGGTAAGAACATAGTAAGTTTCTTCAGCCTCTGCTGAGCTGCAACCTCTTACCATACCCCATACAAATTTCAGCTGATCTGAAATTGGACTCCTGACCCAATCTTTTTGGCTACATAATTTTGGACAGGGACAAAAAACAAATTTACCTAAGGTTGAATTCATCTGAAAAGGCACATTGTTAACATATCTGGTCCATGAAAAATCTCAAATAAGCCATCTTTGACAAATACAGAGCTTTTAATCAAACAAAACTCCCAAAAAGAAAAAGTAGATATTCTGGGATTCAATGAAGATTGGTCTTTTAGAGAATATTTCCTTCAAAAAAGTTAATTAACAAGGTTTGCTCTATTAATACTGGGTTTAGAAGATGCAGCAAAATTAATGACTCTATTAAAAAAAATCAAGAGAACAACAATTAGAGGTAAGTCTCTTTGCCAGGTGAAAAGGCAGCAGGAAAAATGTCGGGGAGAAGCAGAAGCAACAGGAAGTAGAAGCAACTGGTAAGAAAATATATTCATCTCTAGCAACCTGCTTACATATATGGGCTGAATATTTGTGAAATACCAGACAATGTTCTGAAGCCTGAAGATAACTCCAAAATAGGTATTTGATCTGAAATAACATCATGCATAGAAGAAAGAGCCATTCTTGTAAAAAAGAAAAAAACATTACAGAAAGTACACCTATCTGATCTGAGAGAAAAAAACTGGAAAGCTTCAAGTAAAATTTTCAGAAATAAAGCTAGTTAATGGGGTCATAAAGCATGAAAAGTCTCTTGACATCTTAACGCTAAAAACATTTCTGGATTATTACAGATCCAGAATAGAAACTGAGATGAAATTCTCCACAAAAGCAACTCAACAGTATGAGTAGGAAAAATCAATGACTGATAGTTTGATGTAGCTATTTTTTTTTCCTGGTTAGCAAGTTGGCTTCCATGAACTGTACCAATTATGTGAGATCAATGCAAGTAGGTCTACAGAGCTGGCAAATATCTACCAGTAGTTAACAAATTTTATTATCACGGTACTGAAATAACAACAACAACAACAACAACAACAACAGACAGTAAGTGCCACCTATGCAAAGAAGCTGAAGAAACAACTGGTAAGCTGCTGCAAGAAGATCGCACAGACTGACTACAAGCAACAGCATGACAAGTAGCAACAATGGTGCACTGGAAGATCTGCAAGAAATATCATTTGCCTGCAAGCAAGAACTGGTGGGAACCATAAAATAATGAAAGTCATAGAAAATGAAGAAGTTAAATTGTTCTGGAACTTTAGAATTCAAAGACACAGGCACCTGCCACATAATACCCAGACTTAACAACTGTCGATAAAAAAGACAAAAAAGTCTGGATAGTGGATATGACAGCAGACAGCAAAATAGAATAGAAAGAACTGGAGAAGATAACAAAATACAAAGATCTACAAATAGAAATAGAATGACTGTGGCAAAGGCAAGCAAAGGTAGTACCGATAGTAATAGGGATCTTGGGTGCAATCCCAAAATTTGTCAGCATTGACAAATTTGCTATCAGTCAACTGCAGAAGGCAGCTTTACTTGGAACAGCTTCTATCCTGTGACGATATCTGTAACACCATCAAACATCCATATCTACCTAACCCAGGTTCTTGGAAAGGACTCGGTAGGTAGACAAAAATACCAAACCCAGGCTGAACATCTGGCTGACTGTGTGACAAACAACAACATTCCACACCTCTTCATCTGAACAATTCTGTAGATAGCTTATTTCTAGGCACATTTAATCTTCAGCAGGAATATTACTTGCCTAGTTATATTGCTCACAATTCATTGGCTCCCAAACTAATTGTTCAAAAGCAAGGTTGCTTACTCCTTAACCTCCCCTCAAAGAAGCCCAAAAGCTTATCATCATATATAGTAATCTCTCCACTATCAAATTTCATTTGTCTGATATTGGAATCAGAAGACTCGCATATTGTAATTCAAGGACGCAAATCTCTGAAGACTAAGTCTATAGCAAGAACTAGGAAAGTGGTTAAGAATTCTAGCTACTGGTCAATATGAAATGGAAGCCATATTTGTAGGGACACAAAGTTTAATTCTTCTGACTTTTTCATCCATCTATGCAACTGGTTGAAGACTTCCTGCTTTTGAGCAGAAAAAACAATTACCACAACATCCATTGTTAGGGTAATGGATTAGACTTGTTTGGATGGGTATTTTTTTCCTGATCTTTCCAGAACTAGCTCTCACACAATATTAAGCCAATTATACTTTGACCTGTTCTGGAGGAAATACATTATGTTTGACATAATTTTGGATGTTGTCAATTTTTGTTCTAGAATTACAGGAAAACAAACTTTCCTACAGTTGCTTATAAATATAAGGAAAAGCAATTTGTTTCAGATCCGACCTGTCACTGGATCATGATGTATTTTTCTTAAGAGCATGTAACACATAAAATAGCAATGTTTTGACCTTACTGCTTTTCAAAGAAATCCCCAAAATAAACCAATATCCACCCTGAGAGTAACCACTCGGCCTCAGGGACAAATTATTTTCCTCTAACACGTATTACAGAGTAAGAGTCCATAGCAAATTAAATTGAGCATAGTATTGCTTCATGCTCCTTTCTCTCCATTTTCGCTTACCTTTTGACAACTGCTTCTACTCTAGTTGCTGAAACTTTATTCAGAATTTCGCTGATTAACATCAGCCTGGGAAAATTAGACTGTAATGGCTGGGTGCCTTCAATTCACTGCACAACCTTTTATCAATTCAGCAAATCAGAATTTAAAAACATGAAGATCCACAATAATCTATTCAGTACAATATATATGGGAACCCAAACTCCCAAGTTCTGGCTTAAATGAAATCATACACATTTGTAGAATTATTAAAGACTTGTTTTTGTTCTCATCCTCATCAATCAATCTAGTAGTTTAATGTGTATCTATTCAAACTTAAACCCAGAGTACGCAAAATCCTCTCTTCCCAGCTTATTCCTACCAGCTCTTCAATGATAGTCAAGTTACAACCACTCATTCAGCAACCTTTCTAACTTATAATGGCACTGAAAAAGTTACTTACGACTGGTCCTCGCACTTATGATCATCTCAGCATCCACAGGTTGCATGATCAGAATGCAGGCACTTGGCAACTGGCATGTATTTACAATGATTGCGGCATCCCTGGGGGTCATGTGATGGACACTTGTGGTCTTCCAACAAGCAATGGGGGAAGCTGAATTCACTTAACAACCGCATGATTCACTTAACTACACTGTTTCGCTTAACAACCATGGCAAAAAGGGTGTAAAATTGGACACTATTCACTTTTTTATGTTTCCTATTTTTAAACTGCCTATCTCCCTCAGAGAGGGACTCTTAACAACTGCCTTGCTTAGCAACGAAAAGTCTGGTCCCAGTTGTGATCATATGTAGAGGACTACCTGTATGCAAAGATCTACAAGCAGAAGATACATTCCGCAATGTACTTCTTTTCGGGATTACATCTTTTTAGATCCCCTTTGAATTAATTCCAATTTAGTTTTTGTTCTAGCCCCACCAACCACCCTTAAAGAGTAGTCTTCGGCTTTTAAAAAAGTTGTACATTGTTTGATTAAACTGATCAATGTTTAATATGATACTTCTTTATGATCAACTGTGCGTCCTCATCATCATGGAGAAAAAGAATCGACAGCCCAAACCTTTTGGAATGACAACATTTGTTTTTTCCATTCTTTTATCTTTTATAATTGTTCTAATTATTAGGATCTTCAATATTAAGAGTCACAAAATTGACTTCAGTTTCATTCTGAAGCACCCTGTACATTTTCAGATGCAGCGTTCACATCAATTACCAACAAAATTTTAAAAGGTTCACCTATCACATTATCTTTAAAAGATATAAATACTGGTGATTCATCTGCTTCTTAAATTTTGAACATTGCATCTCAAATCTAATCTAAATCTTGAACACTGCCTATCTAATGGCTACACATTGTTAGCAACTAACCTGCAATTCATTTATTTGCCTCCAAGGATCCTGAACTTACAGATAACATCACTGATTAAATTACTATAAAGGTCAGTTCTCACAGGATTTTCCAGCCCTAGTAATTCCATTTCAACTACTACAGATCATGCAAACAGTTCTTGATTCTTTTCAGTACTTTCTTTTTTTTTGCTTGACCAAAACCAAGATGGAAAATTTCAATAGGTTTAAAGGTCATGATTTCTATCTGGGAAATCTCAGTCCAGAAGAGGAAAACAGAGACATAGAAATATATCTATCCTCTTCAAATTCACAAGGAAATCACAAGATGTGCTGGAAAGGTCACAGAGAACGCAAAGTGCTTCCAATTCTTCATGTACCAATAGCAGTGAAGCTCCAAATGGATTCCAAGTTGCACTAATATAGCATGGCTGTAGTTAGCTCATTCATGACGCAGCCTGTTATGTGCTGTAAGCCCAATTGCAATTATTGAATAAACAGTGGTTAAACAAACCATGGCTTAGCGCAATGTGAGAATCCACACTCTCAAAACTATTCAGTGCTGAACCACTCAAAAAAAGATTTGACTTAAATACTTAAATACAGGGCTCGATGATAGGCCACATCTCTCTGGACTTTGTTTTGCCTTGGGGAAAGAAAGATCCCAAAGCTAACTTATCTATTAATAAATGCCATATAAGCTACTGGGAAAGTCATTTCAATTAGTTGTCAAACTTGCCTTAATCTCTACCAGACAGGCAAAAAGTCATTTAATTTTAGGAGAGCTTGTTTTGCATAATTAATCAACCGCTTAGATGTTAGACTTCACCTTTATGAAACTGTATTCTGTAATTAACATCTTTTGTAATTTTCAGGCCATTACTTTTTGAATGAGCTAAGTATTAAGGATCTCACAGTTGCTTTCTTGCAGTCTCTGCACCTCTTCTCAAGGTGAGAACGTTGTTTCAGCTTTGCCTTTTCTTCCTATCTCCTTTGGTTTTTCAAAAAAAAAAAATGTCTAAAGTGCATCTGAAAAAACCTCGTAAAGGAGCTGGAAATATAGGATTAATCAAGGGAGGGCTGAAATGGCAATTAGTCTCTTTAGTACACAAGAACATCTTAAATCACACAAATTAGGACATGAATTATTAAAGACACAGTCAGATAGGGCTATCAGCTTGAATGCTTCCTCTGAATGTGCACATTGAAAGGCACACAATGACTGCTCTAAGTATATCCATGTTACAATCCTAGCAGTCAAAAGTAATTAAAAACATTTATTTGTTCCTCTTATGCTTCTGCTCGTTGTTATGTTTTTGCTTCTTTTTTGGTTAGGTTTGTATCTCACATTTCTTTCATGAGCTCAATGGAGCAAAATATCTTTCCCGCCCCTGCCACCACCAATTTTCTCTTTAATAGTTAACCTATGAAGTAGGCAGGCCTAAGAAAGAATGATTGGCCACAAGCCACTCACCGAGTTGCCACGGCTGTAGACTTGAACTCAAGTCTCTCTCATCCTAGTTTAATATTTTAACCTATATGAGGTACCTAAACATCCCAAGAAAGATAGCAATGTTATTTCTAAATTAAGCCAATGAGAAAGACTGCCCTATTTAAAATAAAAATAAAAATAAACCCTCTTATATGGAAGGAAATTTTCTATAACCATCATGAATTCATCTATGATTTCTACTTTCACAATTCTGATTAGAAAACGTCTTTCACCAATGTGATGCTCATAAAATATAACTTAACGGCAAGATTCCCAGAGAAATGTGTTAGAATGTCATAATCAGGAGATCTCAGTTTTCACTGAGCAACTGGCAATTCTGGGAAAAGAGATGTCTTCCAATTGGCCATGTTCATGTAAACAGGGACAAGCTAGTTTTCTATCCATAAAGCAGAAGACCACTGGCTGCAGAGGAGACAGGATAGCTGTGTTTCCCTCTGGAGAATTACTCAACCTTCGTAATCATATGTAATTATATTTGCTACAAAGAAAATTGGAAGATACTTCTATTTCTATTTCTTATCTTTTCTTTCACTTTTTAATCTTTTTCTTTTTTCTTTTTTAAATTCTGTGTTTTTATGTTCTATTTAGGACTTTTCATAACATTTATATAAGAGGATTACTCAACTCAACATTCCACTGGCTCTTACAGAACAAGTTCGAAAGCTTTAGCCATAAGCACTTATGAATTAAGTGGCAAAGCAAATACTCTATTCTGAGCTTCTCTCAGGAAAAAAAAAAAGTTTGGGAATCAAACAATTAAAGAACACTGTCACTGTGTGGAACACAAGAAAAACAAATATAAACCCCAAAGGCTATACGGATTTTGGATTTTTATTTACATATCGCTGCTTCTTCATTCAAAAATACTAGATGGGATTTTCCACATCAAAGTATTTTAAAAACGTTGATAGAATAGATTTGTTTAATCTTTACTTAATTATGTTTTCTAATTTCAATAGTTTTAAATGATTTCAACTAAGTACATTTAATAATCTACTTGTTGTTAGAGAAATAAAAGGTAAAGTCATAGGCTAAACGTGCTTTTACAATTAGAGATTCTAAATCCCTTCTGCAAGGGCATTATTTTTAGAGAATTGAAAAACAGACAACCAGCTACATAATCCCTTTTGAATTCTTGGAATTCAGACAGACAAGCACCTGCCACATAATACCCCAGACTTAACAATTGTCAATAAGAAAGACAACAAAAGTAGATAGTGGATGGGGCAGCAGAGACAGAATAGAACTGAAGAAAAATCACAAAATACAAAGACCTGCAAATAGAAATAGAATGTCTGGTGCAAAAGAAAGCAAAGACAGTACCAGTAGGCACCTTGGGTGCAATCTCAAAATAATAGGAGCACCACTTAAAAGATCACTGGCATTGACAAAATTACCATCAATTTCAAAAAGCAGTTTTACTTCAAACAGCTTACACGCTACCTTTAACAGCATCAAATGACTACATCTGCCTATCCCAGGTCCTTGGGAAAGACTGGATAGGTGGATAAAAATGCCATATCCAAACTAAACATATGGCTGACTGTGCAACGGGTCATGATAATAACAACCCCCCCCCGTGAGGCACTACCTTCAGTGGTGGGTTGCTACCGGTTCGTCCCAGTTCGGGCGAAGCGGTAGCAGCGGCGGCGGCGGGAGGCTCCGCCCACCCACCCGGATGTCATCACGGATGATCTGCGCATGCGCAGAAGCGGCACGCGCGCACATCTCCGAACCGGTAGCAAAGGTAAGTGAAACCCATTACTGACTACCTTGATGTGGTTATGGGGCTTGCATGCTCCAAGGAGGATGAGAGTTCTGCCAGAGATTGAACCATATTGGATAGGTCGCATCACAGGAGCAGATGAAAAATGCCTCTCTCGTAAACAATATGGTGAGATGTAATTTACAGAAACCCATACCAGATCAGTTATCATCAAGGTCAACAAGGACCATGCTAGGTGACACATCTGGTGACAAACGTGTTTCAGGACTGTTGGCTGAGCAACCAGGGACAGCAGCTGTATGACTACTATCCTGGAAGAAAAGTTATTTACTCTTTGCAAATATATGAAGACCGAAAACAAAGAAATAATGATCAAGTCTAATGAGAAGAGAATATCTGAAAAGAATGCAACAGTTCTGGAAAGAACAGCATCCAGAATGGGTCTATGACAATTCGCCATGGCTAACTCGCCATGGCCAGCTCACCATGGCCAGCTCACCATGGCCAACTCACCATGGCCAACTCACCATGGCCAACTCACCGTGGCCAACTCGCCATGGTCAACTTGCCACGGCCATGGGACAACTTGCCGTGGGACAACTCGCCGTGGGACAACTTGCTGCGGGACAAGAGTTACACTAATATCAAAGAAAGGGTGAAATAGAATCATTAAAAAAAGGATGCAAAAGGAGGGACAGAATGGAATGTAAATGACAAAAAATAAAATATTTCTTTATTTATTTTGAATAATTAAATTGAATTGTTAAATTATCCAGTGGCTAATTGTCCTGTGGCGAGTTGTCCCACAACAAGCTGACTGCAGCGAGTTGGTTGTGGCAAGTTGTCCCATTCTGATCCAAGATCAGAAATAACAGCACAGAGACTAGCAGATCAACATTGATTTACAATATGAAATAAAGTATAAGATGGTACTGAACTGTATTCATTCTCAAACTAGGTCCCCTCTCCGCTGCCTTCTCTTCAGAAAGAACAAAATCCTCTATCTAAAAAACAAGAGGAATTGAAATAAAGCATACCTAAGCATCCAGAACAGCACAAAAACAACAGAATTAGGTTGCTTGCATTGAAGCTTGTTCTAAAAAAACAGCTAACACAAATATTAAAAAATCCCAATACTGTAATATCAAATACTAGCTGATACCCGTGCTTCGCTACAAAACTATGTGATGGGGCTTGATAAATTGACATTTAAAGCTTGAAAATTAATGAGTAGTTAAAAAAGGGACTGTATTATTTCGTTAGAGATGGTAAGCTAAGTTTCTGTTACAGATGAAGACATTATTTGCATAGCATAGACTTTAAATTCGTCCCTCAGATGAATTGCTCAGGACCTCCCTGTAAACAACATTTCTGGTTTTGCTCTCTGGCTGGAGGATGACCAGGCTGTCAGGTGAACTGACTCTGGAGCATGCCACATAGAACTGGCCATGGGAGAAACAGGCAGCTTCCCTT